>JASAOM010001092.1:0-231892 GCA_030849085.1 Borovskyia barvae | reverse complement strand
ATGCACCGGGTGTAGAAAGACGTGGGCTGGAGGAGCGGCTCAGCATCGGGCGAGATTGCGAGTGAGCAGACGACTTTATCGTTTCAGTGGGCTCAACGATCAGTTGCCCGTCGGTTAGAGGTGTGGGAATCAGGGTTATAGCCAGACGTCTGTTCCTTATTTCTTTTTTTTTGAGATGGAGGTTTTCCATTGCTCATTTTGTGTCATTGTGAGTGATGTAGCGGAGCGTTACTCTATGCTGAGCAAGGCAATGTATCGACGTTCGCTCGCCATCTTCAGTGTTGATGCTAATTTTTACACGAGAAGCGAGAAGAGCGATTACGAGGGGGACTCTGTGAGGTGCTTACGGTTGAAGCAAGTGGAGTGGTTCACGACATGGCGGGGTTAGCACAACGGGCTGACACTCGCCCACCCACCTACCCCCTCACGTTGATGGAGTCGACTTCGGAAGCGGTAACTTGTGCGGGGATGGATAGATGGAGCAAAGCACCAAGCCACGCACACATTCCACAGGTACAGCACCACAACGGCGAGAGTCGAAGCTCTCCGATTTATTGTCGCCCTCCAACCACATCCACTGGGCTGGTTCCGCGATGCGATCGATGCAGGCGTCCCAATCCGTTGATCGAACCGCATGCTGACTGACATAATTATAGTAGTGCTGCTCCACAGAGCTGCTTTTATTACTGAGCTCACAATCATTGCCTGGTGGGGTAGTAGCTTCTCCTGCCTCGTCCTCCATCACACAATACGGTGGTGGTATCACATGGACGAAGTGCTCTTCGCCCCACGCGTCTGCCTCTGCGCGGCTGCGCGTGACCCGCGTGACTCTCTTGCACACCGAAAGGTCGTCCGCCACCTTCACCACCACGACATCGTTGGGCTTCAACAGTGATGTGCTGGGGAGCCAGAGACGCAGTTTGAGCAAGGAATAAGGCACGAAGAGAATGTACTCGCCGGGTTGAAGCGTAGGAATCATCGAGAGACCCTTCACAGCACAACTGAAGTCGCTGTTCCAGCCAATAAAAACACCGAGAAGTACAAAAGGAAAATCGCGAAAGCGGGAGGCCCGAAGAGCGGACCACCATCGACGCATCATGCTCCTCTCCTTTCCCCTGCTTCTCAACGAATCGCGAGTGATTTAGGCTGGCTTCCCCGTCGACAAGAGAATCAAAAGAGAGGAGAAAGGGAGGAGCAAACCGATATGGTTTTTTTTATCAAGGGAGGAGGCGGACACGGAAGTAGTCGGATATGATCGAAAGGATGAGGGAATAGGGAAAGCACAGAATAGATAGAATATGGAGCTGTGAAGTCTATGTTGTCATAAGGGAAGCCGAAGAAAGGGAGGTCGCCCTTACAGCCATCACCCGCATTTGGTACAGCAACGTCCCTTTCGTTGGTTCACGGAAGCTCTTACGATAAGCGAACTCGTGAGACATTTTTTTTCAAGGACGATCAAATAGGAAAAAGGAAGAGCGGTCACTCCCCTTTCTTGTGCTTATTTTAACCTACCTACCCTGTTCGTGACACGAAATGCACCATCACCAGCCTGAAGGAAATCCGCACACCCACCCGCTCCTTCCCTTTCTTCCGCTTCGTTGAAAATCCTCGAGCGCCGCTCACCTCACGCAATGCTAATATAATATCCTCACCACATCTCCCTTTTGGACCCTCCCTTTACGCTAGATTCTAATATATATATATAGATACATCGGAGTATCCTTTTGACAGGGAGCGAGGTGCGGAGGATGGGGTGGACGGAGGCGGGGAAAAACGGTCACAACTTTCTACAAACACTCGCTACTGCCTCAGAAGAATAAACGTTGCCAACGAAGTCCGTAGGCCCACACCGAGTCTGCAGGTACCTCGATCTCGAAAAAAAAGGTAGTGAAGGGGGCGTAAAGAGAAGGCGTACAACGCCGTGAAAGATGCGGTGCGATTTTGCAAAGGGCAAAGGGGAAAGGAGTTGCAGAGGGCGAAGGCAGGACCGCACCTGCGACGGCAGTCGAAAAAGCAGGCCGGTAGAGAAAGCAAATATATATGTAAGGTATTCTGACGATGGCAGGATGCTTCTCTCCTCAGCACATGCCTCATCATTGCAAATCATCTCGAGCCGTCGATTCCACTATGCCATATCCGCACAGAGAGGCTTCAGCTTCTGTTTGCTTCATTTAAGCCCAACACAGAAGGACTGTTCTCACAACGTTCAGGTTGAGAAGAACGAAGGCACAACAGTTGCATCAGACCCACGAGGAAGGGAAGGGTAGTTCTATGATATTCCCCTAAGTTGCCGAAGAAAACAAGGGCTTTACAGGAGGTGGCACAGCACGCAGCCATGAATTCTCCCCATACTTGGCGAGAGAGGCGGCATCCGGTTTGATGAGCCCACGGCAACACTCTGCCCCGCAGAGGCACTGGAACGGCTTCATGGTTCCATCACAGAAAGTTGCGTAGTCCATGCTCAAATCTTCACCAGCAGCGATATGGCGAGCTGCGATGACGTTGAGGGAGTGCGGAGCAGCGAAAACAAGATTGGGGTCGCACGAATGGTTGATAGGCCGCCACCGCTGAGGATCTTTTTCCCAGATGGCATATAGATGGCCATCCAAGTCGAGAGGCCACGCGTACTCGGTGAAGGTCGTCCTGAGAGAATCATCCCAAAATTGTTCGACGTGAGGACGAGTGACGATGGAAAAGCTGCGGCATTCATCTTCGAACACTATTTCACCTTTGGAAAGCTCCTTAGCGGCACAAAGGTGATAACCTTTTCGTGAATCCGCATGCAAGCGAACCTCAAAAGTTGGCATCGGGTGCGACCGGCACGCCTCTGTCACCATCGATGCGACCACTTCAGTGAGGGAGAGAGAAGGACCGGGAAGGTTCCAGAGGCCCTCCTGCGCCAACAGTGTTGAAATAGGCGGGTTGAGAGAGATGTCCTCCATGCACCACCGGTCAGGCTCACCGTCCAGCGCGTTGAGAGTGAGGGAGGCCACCCCACACCCGTACAATACATGACGGCTGATAGCACATCCGCAGCGGCGTGCCACCTCGTCAACTTTCGCCGCCCATGAAGGCTGTGTGGAGTGACACTCCAGCGGTACTACCGCGGCTGCCCCCTTCAGTGGCTCTCCCATGATCAACACTCGAACCGCATGTTTCTTGCTGGGACTAATCTCCCACACCACCAACTTGCCACGTTCGGTCAGGGCGAGTTTGAGCGTCTTCTCCAGGTTGCACTGTTCATCACAAATGTCTCGCTGGAGACCCAAGAGAGGGCACGCGCTGCGAAGAAGCACCGGCGTTCGCAGCCGCTCTGCTGCTCGCCTCGCAGCGTCCTCCGAATCGATTACGGCGAACGGAGGCAGCGGTATCTCAGCGTAAGACAACATCATCAAAAGCACATCAAGCGGATAGCTGAGGGTAGTGGTTCGGCATCCACTGTAGGGTAGCGCAGCGCGTTCCAGAAACAAGGCAGCAAGAGCCGGGGTGAGACCGCCCTTCATGCTGCTGGGCTCGTCCGTGCATAAGTTCACCACAGCGTTGTACGTGGATGTCCCCGCTGCGTGGAGCCGCTGCACAACTCCTTGAAGCTGCGCGACGTCCTTGACAGGGAACAGATCGCACGGACCGTCACACGCGTGCTGAATAGCCTTCACCTGAGTTGCTGCGGTATCGGCATAGTGCACCACCGCCACCTGTTGGGTACGAGACATACCTCCACCTTACTCGAATCCACCAAGTTCTTTAGTGGGCGAAATCCGATGCTAACACGTCGGTGTCCACTTCACCTGCCTTTCCTTGCACCTCTAGACGCCGTAATGGCCGATACGTTCGGTTTGGTGGTGCCGCACGGGAATGGGGTCCGTATAAAATAGAGATGACAAAACCTAAATGCAGCCAGCAACAACAGCAAGAGCAAGAATGTGTGTACCGAACAGAGGATCAAAGCGATAATGAAGAGAAAGAAAACGTGCAGAGAGGGTAGCCAAGATCACCGAGCACCGCAGCAGCCGTATACGATGCAGGCAATTACGATGTGAACTGCTTACTACAGCCGCAACACGGACCGATAAGCCCCTGATACAACAAAACCAAAATGAACTTCACGAGAACAGAGCAGGAAAGCGAAGAGACGCCAACCAATATACTTTTTCTAAGAAGAGAAAAGAGAAAGAGAGAGGACAAAAAAGAAGGGAGGGGGAAAGGCAACCAAGTAGAACACTGCACCGATGAGGACTCGTATCAGCGCGCCTTGTGCCGGTTCTCCTTCCGCCGTTCTCTGCCTGGAACTCTCTCACTCCAAAGCGGAAAGCAGCGAAACGAACAAAAGTGAGGAGAGAGAGAGAGAGAGTGAGAAAGAAAGAGAAGGGGAAATAGAAAATTTACGTGGCGCAATGAGCAGGACGACCGTGTAGAGTTTGTTTTGTTTTTCTATACGTGCGTTCTACCAATGACACAATAAACTAAAATGAATAGCGGAAGTCGGAGCAGGTGTGTAGCGGAGTAGAAGAGTAAAGTCGGGCGCCGACGTGCAGGCAAGACCGCCGCGTTGTCCAGCTTTCCCCCACCCCCTCCTTTCTAGAAACAGCTACTCCCGTCGTTGTCACTTCGCTTGAGGTGGCCTTTACTAGAGCTATAGCGACCGAGCGGAAAAAAAAGCAAAAAGAGAACGTAAACAAAGAGAGAGAAGGTATATGCGAAAGAAGACGGCCAACAGAAACAGAAGGGGGCAGCTCTTGCGCCGATGAAAATCGACCGAACGATTCGAAGAAAACCGTCTTCCCTGCGTGTATATGGTGCAAGGGCGAGGGGTGGCCGAAAGGGAAAAGACAGGTGGCTGCGTCAAAAGTAAAGGCGGAGCGAGAACCGAAGAAGCATAAGAGACGGGAAAGACCTGCGAAGAGAACCTATGCCGAAGAGCAGGGTAGATAGAGAAAGAGAGAGAGAGAGGCAGGCACACACTAAAAGCTGAAGGGATGAGTCGCCGTAGGGAAAGCGACCGTTTCAGCAGAGGAGAAGGATGCGCCTCTTTTCCGACCGCCTTCTCTAAAACACCGGAAATAAACGGAAACAACAGTTGATGTGCTGTGCTAAAAGGAGTACCAACGAGCATGTTGAGTGACGAGGAAAGGACACGGTACGGGGGGGAGGGAGGAGGGAGCCAGAGAGTGAAGTGTAAAGGGAGCATCACCAATGTGACGGCATTGTGTACCTGTTCCGAGTGCTGAGTGGGCTGTTATGCATGATCATCGGCATGGTAGACCAATATGGCTCGTCGCAAATCCCATTGCAGGGCAGGCGAGTGAGGAACTTCTTCACGGCCCCATATATTTACGTGTAGATGCATGTTTATGTTTGTCGGAATGCGTGTTGTGATAGTTATCGACGCAGAGAGAGCAACTCACCACAGACACACACACACTCCAGGGCGTTTTTGGAAGAACAACATCCGAGAATCACCTATAATCATCACCACCACCCCACTTCTCCACGGGCAGAGGAGTCGAATACCACGCGCGATAACGTCGTTGCAGATCTTAAAGGGAGTAACTGACTCCTGAGATGTGGTGGCACAAGTCCTTTTCCCCTTTCACAAAGAAAGCATGGAGCCCGTGGATCAAAGAACTCAACATCCGTGTCGTGCTGCGCACACCAGCGTACGTGCGGATTCAACATAGCACGTCTCCACAAAGGAAGGAGAGAGGAGGAGTAGGGAAGGAGGTAGGGAGGGAACGAAACCATCATTCAACGAGGACGTAACAAAATGCGGAAAAAAGGGCGAAAACCATCACGAGAAAAACATAGAAGAGGATCCCGACTTTGTAGTAGTACAGCGCATGAAGATGCTGGAGATAGTTGACGATCACCTTCCCGGTTAGCTTTGACTCGCCGTAGGTGCGAGTGGCGAAGTTGAAGCCGACTTCCTCGAAGCGCTGTATGTGACACTTGACGAACAGTTCAAGCGCTATTTTATACCCAATCGGGTTCACCTCGCTAGCATGGTTCTTGAACACCTCATCCCGAATTCCGAAGAAGCCGGACATCGGGTCTGAGAGGGCTGTGAGCGGACGCGCCAATAAGCGGGCCCCCCACGAGATAAGGCGACGGTGCACTGGCCAGTTCTTATCAATTTTCATGCCTTCACCGTAGCGTGTGCCGCATACAAACTCGACCCCCTCTTGGCGAAGCGCCTTGAAAAGGGCCGGCACTGACTCCGGTGGGTGTTGCAAGTCGGCATCCATCACAATTTTGTAGGAGCCACTGGTGTGGTGGAGGCCATAGATGACTGCGCTACTCAGACCACGCTCTGTTGTGCGAACGGTGATGCGCACACGGAAACCCTCCCGCTGGAGCTTCTCCACCACCTCCTCTGACCCGTCACGGGAGTTATCGTCAACAATGAGCATCTCCACAGACGACCCAGCGATCCCCTGACTTTTCAACGCCGCGAACACGCGCCGCGTTAGCGGATCGATGTTGCCGCATTCCTTGTAGGCTGGCACCACGATAGAGTACAGCATCTTCTCGAAATCTTTTGCCACCACGTTGCACGTATCCTTTGCTGTGATAAGAGAAAAGGACCCAAGGGGAAAACAAAGAGAGAGGGGGGAAGAAAGGGGTCCCAAACGTCTCCCGTAATGCCAATCCACCGAAAGGGCCGTCGGGCCGAGAGCGAGAAGGATAAAAAATGTCGGAGGAAATCGATCGAGTGAGGATGAGAAGCAGAAGTCGAGCAGAAAGGAAGGGGGGAGGAGGTGTGTCGGGGGGATGCCTTCGAAGAAAAAAAATATCGGGACGGCCCTGGTAACCTGCTACAGGCGTCTGCAAGCATCTTCAAGACGAAGTGTCACCTCTCCACCACCACCCCGCACTGACCTTAGGCCGTCCGCTTCCTCTCTCACGGCATGGAAACAGGAAGGAGGAGAGGCTTCTGCGGAGTACTGAACACCTCGGAACCGCATGCGTCACATTCTTGCATGTTTTCTCGAATGGTTACGGCGTTGTCAGATGGAGATGTGTGAACATCCTCCCTCTCTAACCACCTCCCCCGCCTCCTCTCTCCCAACGCTCTTTTTGTGGGAGTAAACTCCAGAGGACTCAGAAAAAGAAGCGATCAGGACGCGTCTGCGGCGTGTCATCCTGTTGAAAACAACAGGAAAATGCGGATCCTTCGGCGCCGCCGCGGCGACGGTGGCTGGGGGGGGGGGGGGATGTGAAAGGAGACGGGAAGAGAGAGGAGAAAGGGTAAGAAAGGATGGGGGCTATTCATCTCTCACCCCACGCTCTATTTCTTTCTGATATTCCTCATCTCATCCCCTTATCAACCTTGCCCTTTCTTCCTCTAAGGCAGAGAAGAGAGAAGAGGACTGGACAAGGAGCTTTTTTTCCGCGTTTAGTTTCAGGGACCGGGCCTTTTACTCATGCACACGCGCTTTAATTCCTACGGAACAGTTGTTACTTCAGACCTCGCGGCTACATCCCGATCTATGAGCTCAAACCGTCCACCGTGATAGCGCACCATGCGTCGAGCAGAGGGATTTAAATCCTCCCCCACCTCTTCTCTGCGACGCCTTCGATCTGGCCAATCTCATCAGGACAGAAAGAAGAAGATAAATTAGATGGGCAACCGGAGCTACAGGTGAGTCGTAACTGTCAGGAGGATAGGAATGGGGAGATGTACGCGTGCTAGCCGATGAGGGTGGCGGACCTGGAACGTGCCTAATGAGCTCCCGTAGAAAGTTGGCGAGCTGAGGATTTGAAACAAAAACGTACAAATACCGACCCGCTTGCATGGGTCCTGGTAAGCTGGTTCAACCGTATGTCTCACTGCAGGTCACTGCAGCGGAACGCCAGCTAGGACCTGCTTGCCGCACCAAGCCTTGCATCCTAACCCCGGCTTATAAGATGCAGGCGCTTGGCTTCCCCACGTAGTGGGTACTAGGCCCTGATACCACGCTGAGGTGGCCGACATCATCAGGGACTGGACGAGGAGCAACACAAATAAACTAGGACTTCTCTCTCGCTCGTTCGCTTCTTCCGTCTCTCACCCACTCGCTGCACCAACTTTCCAAACCGCCATTTCGTCCCCTCAGCTCGGCTGCCACCATCTCACGGAGATTTTTAAAAAAAGGGTGAGAGAAAGAGGGGGAAAAAACGTGTGCTGTGGGCTCTGGAATGAATTGGGAAATGATAAAAAAAAGAGGAGGGAGAATGGCTGGCGAGGGCGCGAAACGAAGGGAAAAGGGGGAAGAAAGGGAGAGGGAGGAAGGCAAGGGAAACGGCCGCTAAACAAAAGAAGCGAGAGTGGTCACGGAGGTGCCTACGGTTGGAAGGAGATACAAGGGGGGCTGTCCATAAAGAGCGTGTCTTACTGAATTTTCAGCAACTCGATCTCGAACAGCAGCGATGCATTTGGTGGAATATTCCAGGCAGGAAAGCCGCGGTCCCCGTAGGCGAAATCAGACGTCATGAGAAGCTCCGCTGTCTCACCAGGCTGCATCTGCAGCATCCCCTCGTCCCAGCCGCGAATGACTTGGCCGATGCCGACGTTGAAAGAAAAAGGTTTGTTGTCGTCATGGGTAGACCAAAACTTCTTTCTTCCCTCGGCGAGATAGCCGGTGCAGTGCACGGTAATGGTCTGGCCAGGCTTGGGATTAGCACCACTCCCCGCCTTTTTCACGGTACGGGTCACCCCCATGCGCGCAACGGTTGACTTGAGAATTTTCGGAGACCGCCACGAGGTGCGCGGCAAAACGATGAGAAAAAAAAGGAGGAGACGGAAAGGCGGTGTGATGAGCGTTAGAGGGAAGCAAGAGGAGAGATGTTTGGAGAGGACAGAGAGAGAGAGACCCGATTGAAATGAGAAAATTTTCTCTTCCGCAAAAGAAAAAAGCGATCTGAAACGAAAAGGAGGGAGAGACCGGAAATAAACATAACGATATCGTGAGGAAGTGAGAGAGGCAGAGGAGACCAATCAAACCAGCAGAGGTGTGCAGAGAACATGAGAGGAGGATGTTGCGGTGATAGCAGTTTCCACTTCTGCACCGCCGAGCTCGCGTCGGAAGACGAGGGCGCCTGCTTATGCATCCCGTAAACCAAACGGTGCTGGAAGGGAGGGAAGCCCTTGAGCAGGAAGAATGGGGAAGAGCGAACAGGGAAGAGGGTAGCATCGAGCATTGTCGCTTCATAGCACAGAGATGGCGTCCAGGTTGTATAGGGAGGAGCATCTCAGTCGATTCGAGGTATTTTTTTGTTTTGGAGTATGCCGTACCTGTGCGAGAGAAAAGCGGAATAAAAGATGCGTCACTTCCGTTAGGGAAGGAGGGGGGTGAGCGGCGGTGGAGAATAGAAAGAGGAGAGCCAACCTCTGCCTCTCGACCTACACCACCCCCTGCCAAGCCGACGAAAAAAAAACGAAGGAAGGAGAAAAAAAAGGGAACGAAGGAAGACGGGTAGACGTTCACGTCTTGAGAGAGAGAGAGAGAGAACAGCGGGACGTGGCCGCCACCTGCTCCTCCACCGTCCTCCTTTGGTGCGGTGTAGTTTGGCCAAACGAAACCGCAGAAAGAGGACGCAGAGAGAGGTGGGAAGGAGCAAAAGCGAAGGGGGCCCCTCCGGACCTGCCGCGCCATCCTAACGATGTTTGCCCCTTAGCTGTTCCTTGAGAGCATCGTTCTCCAGCTCTAATTTTTTGTTCCTTACCGTCAGCTTCTCCACGTGCGTTTCCTCTAACAAGAGTTGCTTGCGCATCTCTTCTCTTCGTTGAGCGAGAACGTTTAGGCTGCGCTTTGATTCTTCTTGGAAAGCCTTCAATTTCTGTTTCGCCTCGGCGACCTCGTTGCTTAGATCATCGCAGCGGACGTGTGACTTCTCTAACCGCTGCTCCAACTGGCGCCGCTCCACATCAAGGGCTTGGCACTTGTCAGCGAGCGTCTGTCGATCACCGGCGGCCGAGCCGCCACTTTGAATGGCTGCGATAAGAAGCACCGTGTCGCTGTAACTACATGCAAAATTTGGTGAAAGGTGCGGAACGAGGGAACGCAGTGAATAGAAGGCAGCCTCGTCTCGCTCCTCCCATATATTAGAGGGTGGCACCACCAGCTCTTTCGGTGAAGCACGGGAAGACGTGGAAGAGGGGCGATGCCCAGCTGTTCGATCGCGGCCTGTGCCGCCAGCCGCGCACGTGGCACGGAACTCCTCCTCAAGTTGCTGCAAGCGGAGCAACTGGGCAGAAGCGGGTCCTTTGGGGGCGGATGCCTCCAATTCTATAGTAGGCACGGCAGGCAAGTCATCATCGTCACTATTCAACAGCATCGTCGGAAGGCCTCGAGAAGGCTCACTGTGTCGGTGGAGAAGGGCACACGATGGAGAAAGAGAGCCCGCGGTTTATATGCCACACAAGATTAGCGGAAGTCTCTGACAAGTTCTCAATAAATGAAATATGCTTCCCGTTTCGTCCTCGGTCTCACCACACCCCCACCATATGCCGCACAGAAATACCGGAGAGCAAACAAGAGCCGCCTCAAATGTGCCTCCATCCGCGGGGAAAAACGTGGAGGAGAACAATGCTCAGGGTGTGCGTCACGATGTTGTGCTTTCTCTCCCGTTCCTCTCCTTCTTTCCTCCCATCCACCCACTTTCACAGCCGCCAAGGATGAGGTGTGTTTGATGCACTGTTTTTAGTTCCTGTTCGACGAGTAGCGAAAAATCAGTACTAATTGCTGCAATGGTCCTCCTACCGCGTGCGCGTGTGCGGGGGAGAGGGAAGAAGGAGAGAGAGAAAAGGGAAAAGAGGGAGAGTGCACTTCGCTGCGGACTTCACAAGGGTGTGGATAATGCGGTAAGTATAGGCGCAAAGAACTACAATAATCGCACATATGTATGCACATCTGCAGACGTCGGTATGCACTTGTTCTTGCGTCTGAACCAGTCGAGGTGGCAGTAGGGTCGTACATATCCGCACAGTGGGATTGATCAAAAGGGTTGAGGAAGAGGAAAGCGAAGCGAGATGCGCGAAAATAGAGGCGAACATGGAAAAACGAGACACATTTTCTCGTAGGAAAGGTAAGAGAGAACATTTTATTGCACATCTTCGAGGAGGTAGGAGAAGAGGAAGGGGAAGGGGCGCCGGTCTAGCGAACCGTTGCACAGCAAACGCAGAAGGGGCATCATAACACTTCCGCGTCGCCACACTCTTCTTCATTCCTCAAAGGGGTAAAATATATTTTCTTTGAAAATAAGGTGAGGAGAGTAGAAAAGCGAAATAGGAAGAAAAGCCCCACAGCTCCCTCTCCCTCCCCTTCCCCCCCCCCGCTCCGTCACGGGCGAAGTTCGGCAGAGCAGCAGAACCCAAGAAGCAGCGCAGCTGTCCTTTACCATCGGCCCCACCCCTCCTCCACTCTCGCTTCCTCCTTTTTTCCGTTCTCCCCACACCCGGCGATGAAAGAGGCGATGAAAATTGACATCACGTTGGTGTGGCGTAGCGGAGCCACAGCTTCGCGGTGATGGCCTCACGGAGCCGTCCAACAACAAAAAAGAAAGGAATTCCTTGATGTTGTGCCTTTCCGAGGGAGAAGAGGACCGTCGGCACCACCGACGACCCACCTTCTCCTGCCTCTCTTTTCTTTTAATACAAGTTTATATGCACCACAGAAGAAGAGAAAACAGCTTAAAGAACGAAAAGGAAATAAAAGAGGGTTACACTCACAAAAGAGAGTGGGAGTGGCGGAACCTCTTGGAAAGAGGGGGGAGAGCGGTGATTCAACTGCTGCACTGCCGTCTTCCCCTCGATCGCCTGTTGCGCCTTCTCAGTCCCCTCCCCCTCCCCCTCAGGTATGCTTTCTTTCGGCTCAGGTCGCTGATTCTGCCAGCTCCGTGTTATTTTTTTTTGCTTCGCCTTACTCCCCAACAACGGGATACCACCGAGCCTAAGGTATCGCCTTTGCACGTCTTAGGTTAATGAAACAATGAGAAAAGGAAGAACCAACCATCACCACCAACAAGTACTTCCCATCAAGCACCTTACCTTCGCAAGCACCGATTAGCGCAGATAAAACCCTCCCTTTGAAAGGGAAGGGGGCACTGCAATACGGAAGCTGGCGTCACTACAAGAAGAAAAGCTTTCGTCACCATCATCATCAACTCTCTCTCTCTCACTTTCCTTTTTGCGTTGCTACCGGGCAACACACGCGTCGTCGTCGTCGTCGTCGTCGTCGTCCTCGATGAAGGTGAAACACTCAAAAAAGAGAAAGAGGAGGCGCATTTTCTAACGCGAGCGGAGATGGAAGAGGGGAGAAGGGGACTTGAAAGCGAAAGCAGCGCGGCCACTGCTGCCCAGAGAAGCCATCCTTTCCTCTCTATCTTCTTTTCGTGGCGGGTATTACAACTTGGCCCTAAGGCGTATTACCTCCCCTCTCAAGATAGCCGAAAAGGAGGAAGAGAGGACGGGCCCTCATGTTTCCGTAGAGGGAATGAGGAGAGCAGGCGACTCAGAGGGCGAAAATAGAGCGAACGCCTGTCATTCGAGTGCTCACAGGCAGATGTTCCGGCTTTGTCCGACCTCGTTACCAGCAGCAACGCCACCCTCCAACACTCGCTGCCTCATGCTACTCAGCAGCCTGCCCAGCCTCGCACGCCACTCTCACAGACCTAAGCACTGCTGTCCGCACTGCACCTTGAACTATAAAGAGATGGCCGCAAGAGAAGGGTGTTCAGGAAACCCCACCATCACTTCAAATCGGCTTCATTACCTTCGTTTGACACCACGAGATGCCACAGCGCCCAGCAAAGAGAAGACAGAAAGCGAAGCCCACTCAAGTTGCATTACGGTTGAAAAGGCTCGACTCCATGGGCTGTGCAACCACTTTCTGCCGCTGGCGGCGGTTCGGGTTGGTACCAGCTCCACCTGGATGCAGAGAGTTCGGGAGACGCTTCTGATCCCGCTGGT
The DNA here is from genome assembly GCA_030849085.1 of Borovskyia barvae. Lineage (NCBI taxonomy): Eukaryota > Euglenozoa > Kinetoplastea > Trypanosomatida > Trypanosomatidae > Borovskyia > Borovskyia barvae. The sequence goes on along the minus strand of JASAOM010001092.1, from coordinate 218,946 downwards.
CCTTGCGCTTGAGACCGCCGTCTTCTCGGTTGCGGGACTGGTGGAACTTGCGCTTCTCCAGATCCATATCCCGTTGCGTCGCCTTGATCTTGTTGAGAATCTTTTGCTCCACACCCCCGAAAGTCATGCTCAACACGACCTCCACGTTGTCTTCCTGGACGATGCAGTCGAACTCTGAGCTGGACGTGAAGACGCCCTGCAGAAGGTCGGCCGTTGTGCCGTCGTGGACCAACTGACGGGAGCGCATCTTAAGGGCGAAGAGAGGCGCGTATCCATCGTCAACCTCCAGGAGTGTTGCCAGGAGATTCATCTTCGTGTTTTGGTAGACCTTGAAATACCCACGCAGCTTGATGATGTCCTGTTGCTGTTGCACTGCACGACGAAACATACGGGCCTGCAGCTCGCGCCCCTCAGAGCCCTTCACCGGCGAACCGTCCGAAGGAGGAACTGTGAGAAACTTGGGGCTACAGCGGTCGAAGACGTCACGGAACCGCTCCTCATCTCCGGTGCGCAGACTCTCACGGTCATCCTCGAAGGCGGCTATCTTCCGGCTATCGAGATAGGAGGTGAGGTTGCTGACTGGCATACCACCCAACACCCGCGCGCACACGTACATGTAAGCGGCGTCGAGTTGCACACGCTCGGCAAAACGGCGGTTGTTCACCTTCAAAGTCACGCAGCGACGGAAGGCGTTGCTGGCATCCTCGAACCGGTGAATCATAAGGTAACTGAATCCGACATGATAGAACATGGACACAGCGCACGGCTGCACACGTGTCAAAACTGTGCGACCCCTGTTGTACACGTCGAGGGGCTGCAAGTCGGTAAGGGCGGAGTAGTAGTCGCCCAGCAGAACGTTCAGCTTGGACCTTGAGACAATCGCGTAGAAGCCGCTGAGGGTGTTCGTGTTCTGGCCCCGGTGGATATCCTCCAGGTAGTCCGGTTGGTCCACTCCCTCGAGAAGGCGGGAGTTCTCAATGACCTCGTGAAGCAGGCGCTGTACCTCCGGCACCGACCAGATGCCCTCCGTCGCATACACCTTCTGGTACACTACCGTCATCTGATAAAGAAACTCGTCGAAGATGTCCCACAACATCAAATTGGGCAGCTCGAACGACTTCAGCAGCGGTAGGAGCTCACTGTAGGTCTTCCAAGACCCCTCTGCATCCAGCATCCGCACCGATCGATTATCCAGAAAGAGGTGCTTGTAGAAGAGAAAGCTGTATATGAGCTCCGCCATGCGGTTGCCGCGGAAGCAGGAGGAGACCTGCTCGAGACGGAGCGCAGGCCAAGAGCGGTACTGGCCATGGCCTGCCATGTAGTAGTTCTTTGTCAGTGCATCGAACTGCGACTCATAGAGGTCATGCATGGCAGCCGCATCACGGCGCTCGACAGCGCGGTTCAGGCCACGGAAAAAATTGTAGACATCTCGCGGGATATCCGTCTCAATATCGGGGTTGGTTGCCATGTTGACTATCTCTCTGTGTGTGAGTGTGCGTGTGTGTGCGAGTGTGTGCCTCTCTCTCTTTCTCGAGATTGCCTGTGGAAGCTAGAAGGAAGAGGAAGACCCAACTGTGAGGAAAAGTGGAGGGACACCGTCAAGAGAGTGTCGCACAGAAAGGGGGCGGGAAGTAAAGGGATAAAACAATCAGAGAAGATAGAACAAAACACGTGTGTAGACACTTTCTGCCGTGCAGGTGACCGACGCAAACTGAGAAGGGTGGGGGGATAGAGAAAAGGGGAAGGAAGCCGCAACGCGAGGGGAAGAACGGGGCGTGCAGTGCGGCGCAAAGGAGAGGGAAGGACAGCAGAGGAAGTGAAAGATGCAGGCACATGGGGATGGCATAAAAGACGAAAGCGAACTCACCGTGGGTAGCAGAAAAGAAAGGAGGGGTGGCGGCTGTATCAGCCTAACCCAGAAAAGAAAAGAAAAAGAAGCGCAGATGTTTCTTGATGTGCGCACGCTTTGCGTGTTCGGTGAGGGAGACAGGTGGGTGCGGCGCACAGGCGAGGGAACCACCCATCCTCACGTTTAATGTGGCCCGTCGACGGGTGAGTACCGCTACTCGGGGAAGTGCGCGACGCTCTAGATCGCCATGCTCTACTCTTTCGAGGTTCTACCCCAGGACCCTGCGGAGGGGTGGGCACACTTGTGGGGATTCGTGTCTTTGTAGCGCTGGTCATCGCATGCAGCTCTTTAGCTATGGGCTGTGGCAGTCGGGCAAACAGCCTCGTTGCGGCACACCCTGCATCCACTCTTTTAAGAGGTAGACCGCAAAACAACACTCGAGGAGCACCACTCGCGAGTTCTCTCTCACGGGACGTAAAGACGATGAAGATGGAGGAGGGGCATCGTTCACAAGAGAAAAAAAGGGGAGCGGCGCCGCGGGCCTCCGATAAAGAGACGAGTGCCGCCATAAAGGGAGAAAATAACGAGGAGAAGAGGGGAGGAGCAAGCGAGGGGAAACCCAGAACGGAGGCAGTGGGGCCATCGAAGGGCGCGCGGGTGGCGCCGCGCTGCCCCCCACCCACCCCTCCGCACCTTGAAAAGGGAAAGGGGAAACGAAAACACGTTTTTGTTGTTGAAGTTACGGGGAGGAAATAAAGTAAAAGAGAGAGGGGAGTTTCACGTGTCTTTTTTGTGTGTGAGCACCCCAGCTAGGTCACAGCGAGTGCAGAAGCCACCGTCTCTAGAGATGTGGTGGGCGCGTGTCGTGCTGGTCACGTTGTCTTCTTCGGGGCCGGGCGTGAAGGGTGCAACAACATCGCATGAAAGCATCCCAAAGTCAGATTTTCCGGACACTCTTCGCTGGCCGTGCACCCCTCTCCCACGAAAAATAAAGATTTTGCTACTCGCAATTTTTCCGGTTCTCCAATCAGCTAGCCTAGGCCTCATCCTTCGATCACCGTACCTCAGCGACCGCCCCCACCTCCCTCCCTTCCCTCTCCTTGCAATGACCTCCACGGATGTATAGAGCGTATGTCCTCTCTGAGAAACAGAAAAGACGTCAGGGAAAAGACGAAGAACACACAGAAAAGGGGAAGGAAAGTTGAGTGAAGAGAGGAAATGGTGGCCCCACCATGCGGCGAGCCGCACACTCCGCCTTCTCTTCGCTCGCTTCGCCTTGATATCCCCCTCCCCGACTCCCATTCCTTTCCAATATCGCCTTTCATTTCTCGAAACGATAGAGAAGTTGAGTCGTGCGAAAGTGGAGCGGGCATACCTCCAACCCCACAAACGTCCGTGCATCGTTCCGGAGAACGGAGCCCTATCCTTCACTTCGAGGGACCCTGCCTGAGACCACGAGCGACGGAGACCCTCAAGACTTTTCGCTCTGCGAAGTCGAAACGGGAATACGCGAAGGAAAAGGATATCGAGGTTTATCGAGCGGGTTGACGGAGATGGGTGCGGAAAAGCTCCCTACATGAGAGAGAGAAGGGTGGCTAAGTGGCGAGGGAGCAGCGGCACATCGGGTGCAGCTCCTCCGTCCTTTTTGCGTGGACCGTTGTTTTGGGGTAGCGGCGCCAACCACCTACAGCTTTGAACTCATCAGTGGCTTGAGTTGCGTGTACAGCTTCGCAAACACTTCTCGCCGCTGCTTGTACTGCTCATGCATCTTCATGTCCGGCTGATGTGTTTCCTTCAAAGGAAGGTGAAGGAGCAGTTGGTCAAGTGGGCGCTTCTCAATGGCGATTTGAGCGAGACGACACGCGCCAAGCGCGGGGCCGACCTCCGCACCGGTACAGTAGTCCATCGCATACCCACTGACGTCCGCCAGCATCTGCCGCCAGAAGCGGCTGCGCGAGCCCCCGCCGATCAGAGCGATGTTGGTAGGCTCAACCCCACAGCGATGTACCGCATCCATCCCTTGCGCCATGGCAAAACTCACGCCCTCCAGTACAGCACGAGCCAGCTCGGGGCGGCCGTGGTGCGACGTAAATCCGAAAAAAACTCCCTTGGCGTTGGCGTTGTTGTGAGGCGTGCGCTCACCAGCCAAGTACGGCAAGAAATACACGGGGCGCTCGTTGAACTTCTTCGCCTTTTCTGCCTCTTTGACGAACTCGCCAACACTCGCACACCCTGTCAGCTTTGCGGCCCAGTCCAGGCAGACAGCACAGCTTAGGATAACGGACATCAAGTGCCAGCGCTGTGGCAAGGCATGGCAGAAGCTGTGCACCGCCTCTGAGGTATTGTAGTGGAAACCATCGGAGACGATGAAGTACACCCCTGATGTGCCCAGGGATAGCATTGCCTGGCCAGGCTTGAAGAGGCCCGCACCCACGGCACCGGCCTCGTTGTCACCACCACCGCCGACGACCGGTACACGTTTCATGCCCCAGAGCTGCGCCACCTCTGCCGTCAGCGTGCCAGTGATTTCCGATCCCTCATAAAGTTTCGGCATGTTCTCCCGACGCAGCCCAGTCGCACGCAGGATTTCATCATTCCAGTCCCGTTTTCCCGTATCCATCCACATCGTGCCGGAGGAGTCTGACATCTCCGATGCAAAGTCACCAGTCATCAGAAAACGTGCGTAGTCCTTGGGCAGCAGCACCTTGTCCACTTGAGCAAATATGTGGGGCTCGTGCTTCTTGACCCAGAGCAGCTTTCCAGCGGTAAAGCCGGGCATCATCAAATTTCCTGTGATGTCGCGCGACCGGGGAACGGCCTTCTCCAGCTCCTCGCATTCGCGGAAGCAGCGACCGTCACACCACAGGATGCAAGGGCGAAGCACCTTGTGGTGCTTGTCGAGGAGGGTGGCACCATGCATTTGACCCGAAAGCCCTATCGCACGAACGGCACTCATGTCTTGCCGCTTCTTTAACTCCTCCATCGCACCGTTGATCGCTGTCCACCACGAGTCTGGCTCTTGCTCATTCCAGAGGGGATGGGGACTGGAGACAGTCAGAGGGGCGGAGGCGCTGTCGACGATAGCACCATCCGAGTTCATCAAGGCAACCTTGATGCCGGACGTACCCATGTCAATGCCCGCGTACATGATGCTGCAAAGATGTGACGAGGATCAGGGAAAAACAAAAGAAACAGGAAAGGAGAAAGTTCTAGTTTAGTCTGTCGTTTGGTTTGGGGGTGTATTTGAGCGTGCGCTGGGGAAGAGCCGACAAAAGGGGCAAAAAAAAGTATTTAAATGTTTGTAAAAGTCCTCAGGAAGTTGCTTTAGGGTTATGAGTGTGCAAAGGCAGCAGACAAGACGGCGGGAGCCGTCTCAGTAGCAGAGGTGCAACGCGGAAAGGGAAAACAGAAAAGGGGAGGCAAAGGGAGAGGGAGCGGTGGAGAAGGAAGCAATAGGTGAAGTGGTTGCATATAAGAGAAGCGGCAAGGGTGGAACGTCAAAGAAGCGCGGGGCAGTAGAGCTGAAGCTCCTGCAGAGGGTAGACCGCCACGAGTTAGCAGCAAACCAATGCTGGCGTTTGCAGTTGGACTGCTGGCTCCGAGAATCAGCGGAGAACTGAGCTTATCGCGATCGTGAGTGAGTCGTGTAGAAAGATAGAGTCGCAAAGACGCCAAAGAGATGGACAGTGATGTGAAGGGCAAGCGGAACTATGACAAAAGGATGTGCACTACTTCGCAGCGGAAACGTGTTTCGAGAGTCATAGGAAGGAATAAACGGTAACAGCACAACTGGGGGAGGCGCAGTCTCGAAAGGCGCCCCGGCCGGTCATGGCGCTCTCCCGTCCTGCCAAAAGGAGCAGCGCAGGCGTCCATCGATTTGTTAAAGGGGGGAAGGCCACGTCGACCCTCACCACGCATCCCCCCTATGTGGTAGGGATGTGACTTCGAGGAATCGCAGAATGATAGTGTCGCCGCATGGACTTCAGCAGCGACGCCACTCCGTCTCCTCTGCCTTCCATCAACGCCTCTTCCAAGAGAGGAACATCAAAAACAAGGCCGACGTTGGAGCGGAGGAAATCCAAGCAGCGCCGCACGTTGAACAGCTTAGCAGCTTTTTTGGTGGTCGGTCGAACACAATCCAGGAAGGAGCAGCGGCAGCGCTCCAGAATGCTGATCACATGCGCGAGCACGACCCCGTCCGAGAAGACGAGACAAGGACCATTATCGACTGCAGTAGAAGAATCAAAGTCGAATGACTCATCAGCGGCGACATAATGGTATTCGGGGCCAACCAGGCCACATAGCCATCCCCACAACCCGCTGCTACGTAGAGGTTGATCGGCAGCCGTCGACTCCACAGATTCGCTCTTGGGATCTTCACCGTGCTGGCCGGTCCTTCTGCGAGAGCCACTGGGCCTGCGGCTCGCATGCGCGGAGTTTCGCAGATGAAATTTGTCCGGAGTGGGCGAGCAGCGGGTTGCCCCTTTTTCGGTCACCGTAGCCGGTGACCCCGCGGATGACGAGGGCCAACGCGATGAAGCTAACGGCGGCGATGCTGCAGCGCGCCGAGTGGTTGTGGATGCGGGGGACACCTGCGGCCCCTCCTGTCTCATTTCACTTGACACTGAATCTTTTCTCCGGTGCGTCAAAGCTGGGCGCATGGCAGGAGCCCGCCTACCCCCTTGAACAGCACGCACACTCAACAACAGTCGCAAGATGTGGAGTCGATTGCCACGCATCACGGCCGTCACAGACTCCTCGGAGACGAGCTCCAACGGCATCCGAGCGGGAAACATCGCCTGAAGAGCCCGTAGTGCTCCGCGGATGTTGGCCGCGCAGCTTGCAAATGTACGGGGGTTCGCATAAAATGGTGTTGCCGCCGGACAGTCGGCTGCTGACTCGCCAACCCCGACAACCCCACCACCGCCAGGACGGGCCAGCAGGGAGAGTACCACACCGTTGCACAGATATGGCCAGATGCTCGGCACACAGAGGCACAGCGGCACGGTAGTGCGGGCGACCAGATCGGACCACGTCGCCATAAAAGGGGCCGCCACCGCGGAGGGGAGGAGACACTCATCTCCTGGAAGTTGGTAAACGGCGGGATCGGGCAAAACGCCTCTTGCGTGCAAGAACGTTCGGCACACGGCGTCAACGTCGGACAACCCCACCGGTGCCAAAGGTTCAAAGACGGCTGCGTCGGCGGAGGGCTGCCAGCACAGGTGCGGCCTCCACACGGGCAGTTCTTCTGGGGCGGGTAGGTAGGTGGAGATGAGATGCACATACAAGGCAAGGAGTGCAGAGGGTGAGGTGTGCAGGAAAACGCGTTCCGGCGTCATACTCCACGCCGCGCTTGGTATGAGGTCCTGTGCAGAGCGTGGCATGCCACGAAGTACCGCAAGTGCCGCCGCATAATTCATGCGCACCTCGTCCAGCGTGCGAGGGGAGCGACACGGCACGGGGTCGCGAGAGGCTCTCTCGCTCCCTTCGCCGATGAGGGTGTCGATGAGCTGACAGAGCGCAGATCCGTTCAACACGGCATCGCCCAGCGCCGGAGACGTCAGCGCCGCTACCTCTTCTCCCTCCATGGAAGCGAGGATGTTCATACGATAAAGGTAGTCACGCACTGCACGCCGCACCTCGGCATCCTGTGAACCGCTAGCACGCCGACGCGAAGCATCCGTCATCGTTCCGCTGGCCATCAAGATGCCTCCACTACGCTGCATAGCAGCGAAAAGCTGTTGCCCATTAAGTGAGAGCCGAGCTGCATCTGCCCGAAGACGCGACGCCCCTGAGAAAGATGTTGCAGGACTCCCCGATTCCCCTGAGCTTTCTAAGTGGAAATTATTCTTAGGGCTAGCTACTCGCCCTTCGTCGAGTCGCTCTGCGCTATCACAACCATTCACTATTTGTGGACTCTTGCCGAGCTGGGGTTTAGGCTTCACCGCGCTTGTGACACCTCGCATCTGCTTGTCTGGAACCGGCACATACACGGCGGCAGGGTGCGTCGCACATGAAGCAGCGTTGATATTAGATTCTCGCGTTGCTGAAGACGGATGTGAAACACTGCAGTCTTCTCGCGCCTGTGCACAGGCTTTGAACCCCCGCGAACCCGAAACCCTTGCAGAAGAGCAGCAACTGTTGGCCGAGAAGGTTACAGACGTCGCCGGAGCGGTGGCAAGTGAGGTGAAGGCAGAGACTGGAGAAAACCCCTCTCTCACCGAGGTCGATCGCTGAACGTGGCAAAGCCGTTCCGATGGATTTCTCCACTCGCCAAGATGGGTGCGCACCTCCCCCACCAAAGCTTGTGCCACCGAGTAGATGTCCGTCATTTTCGGTACCGAGCGATCGGTTGTCCTTCGATTCCGCCCGCCTTCTCACGTTGAGGTTCCGAATTGCCGCCACGCCTTGCACGGTATATCTGCACTGCTCTATGGATGTTCCTTTCTATGTCCCCGATGTGTTGCTGTATACTTTGGAGGAAGAGGAGGGGGCGGCCACTCCAGTGCTTTCTTCATCAGTCCCCACCGAGCGGAGGTGTGCAGAGCTCCGATAGAGGGGCCGGGGGGAGAGAGTGACAGCTTTGAGGCTTCCCCTCGCCGCACCCCCGCTCTCCCTTCGTTTCTTTCGCTTACACGCAATTCCAGGAAAGTGCCGGGGGACGATCAGAGAACCACCGGTGGGTCACCTTCCGTCACTCCCGATAACGTCTTCTTCGACCTTGATAAGAGAGCGTGCAAAGCATGTAAAACAATTTCGACGAGCGTGCAGACGTGTAAGATGAAAGACAAAAAGAAGCCCCGCAGTGAGCCAACTATGTGTCTTCGATAGCCTTCCTCACGTCTAGCTTTGATCCTCGAGTTCCACCTGCTATTGGTATTGGGTGGTCGCCGGACTCAGTGCCGCGAAGCAGCATTCAGCAAAGGATCTGAGGTGTAAGAAAGTGGGCTGGCATCCGCAAAAATGGTCAACACCAAGGAGCGGGGGGGGAGGAGGTGCAGAGGTGACGCAAAATAGTAATACATTTTGGAGCTCGAACGCACTAGAAGCACAGGCGCAAAGCTTTGAGAGGGAAAAAACACAGTAGCGTCTTGCGAGCGGCGAGAGGAGCGAGGCGCCGATGCAAAGGAAGTTGGAAATCTCCGAAGAAGGCCCTCGTGGCACCTGCACTCGCTCTGACCGGCATGAAGAAAAATCACTGAAGCTTCTTTTTTGATATCCCTTGCCCGGATGAGCGGGCCAGTTGCGCAGGGCGACAAAGAAATCTCGAGCTAAATGCGAAAATCTCCACTTTTTATCGCCTGCAGATGTGCGTACGTGTCGTATCTCCCCCCCCCCTCCTCCTCCTCCCCTGGTCCAGCATGAATAACAAGTGAAGCCGTTCCACAGAAGAGAGCCACAGACATGGTTTCAACATTCTCGGTGCCACCTCATACCCTTTGCTCGTTTCCCTTTCTCATGAACACGGCCCAAAAAACTTTTTCATTCCGTTCATGCGATTTTTATGATCACTTGTTCTGTGTTTTTTGTAAGAAAATTGTGTGTGTGTGTGTGTGAACTTGATCGAATGTAGGCGAGCAGGCGCATCGCCCCCTGTAAGAGAAACTGCGAGCCTGTAGACCCGAAAAGAAGAGGCTGCAGATGTGCAAACCAAAGGGCTCTGCAAACCAGCCCGACGAAAATCATTAGACCAGTTCTGCGAGATGGCACAGTCAAGACGAAGAAGAGAAATGGGAAAAGTGGTCCTCAGTCTGAGTCGCTGGTAGAGTGGCTGGCTGAACGCCTTCTTGGGGGTCCTTCCGCGCCATCTTCACTGGAGCTGCGGCTCTCTTCATCACTGGAGTGCGAGCAGGTGCAGACGTTGTCGAAGTTGTAATCGAAGTGGGATCCACTTTCTTCGGAGTCTAGGGCAAGTTCATTGATATTGAGTCGGTCCCGCCTCACAAGCCCACACTTAGTGCAATGCAGAGACGTCTTCTCCACATTCGTCTGCTCCCGAGCTCGTTTACGAAACTTTGCAGCAAGTTCTCTCCGCTGTTGAACAGAGCGCATCGCATTGGCATCCATTACGGCCAACTCGGAAGCTGATACTCCTTCTTGCCCTAAGCCGATCTCACCGTTGAGGTTGGCAATGTTAGCAACGATGGTCATGATCTGATCCTTGAACTCTGCGTCGGTATCGTTGTTGGCGCGCACCGCTGCCGCCAGCTGTGCGGCGTAGGCGCGTGCATCCGCCGTCCTTTCCTTGAAGTCCACGAGCTTCTGAAGGGTACGAGTGAGAAGGTTCACGATCTTTTCATCTCTCCCACCCGATGACGCGGTCGATGCTGACATCGAGGGGGTAGGGAGGCTGCCGCACCTCCACCAACAGAGGAGTTGCACGCAGCACCAAAGCGATCAGCGCAGAGGAGTTGACCAAGGGAGGAAAAACACGGGAGAAGGGAGAAGCGCAAGAACTTCTGCGGCGCGGTCTTTTGCGATGGCGACCTCCTGGTGCTGAGCAACGTGGCCCGCAGATCCCGGCAAATTAATGCGAGTGAAACACGATGGAAAACAGGCAGCGAAAAGCGGAAGACAGTGGAGAGAGGGAAAAAGAGGAGCAGGTCACGGATACCGATGTTGAAGAGAGCCTCTCGAGTGAGTGGACTACATGCTGTCCCCTCAGAAGTGCAGATAATATCCCAGAGCGACAGCAATAAGGAGGCAGGTGATACTACTGTGAACAACTCAACGCTGCACAGCCCCGTAACCAGCACTACACGTGTTGTGATGCATGTTTGTTATTTTTTTTTGGCAACAAGCTCTGCCAAACCATCTGAAGGGATCGCATGCCTTGAGGGGGTGGAATTCAGAGAAAAAAGGCGCAGCGTATTCATCAGATCTGCATCCTCTGGTAAAGGATGGAAAAAGAAGGAACTGCGCGGGCGGCCCTCCTCTTTCCCACTGCCTACTCGTTCACCCGTCAGCGTCGCCCTGTTACCGCACCACGACAACCCGAAAAGTGACTTTGAAAATCGCATGGCCAACGTAGACGAGAATACGCAGAGAGAGAGAGAGAGATGTGGAAGTTCTGGTACCGATCTGCACGGGTATTCGGTACCCACCCCCCATTTCAAAGGGTGAGGAAACACGGGGTAGGAGGGGGGAGGGCAGAGCAGAGGAGGTTGGGGAGTGAGATAGTAGCGCTTGGCTTTCACGTATTATGAGCTTTTCGTTTCCTCGTACTTGCAGAATTTTTGGCGGTTTATGTGTGTGTGTGTGTGTGTGTGTGTGCGTCCACCTCTGGAGATGAAGGCTATTTGCTTTGGCAGATCATCTTGTGCTTACTCCCGTAGTGTGGGCTTGACGTTCTGGCGGCCCTTTTCTTGGTCTTGCTCGATACATGAAAGCAGTTCCCCAGGCACATGCCCAACCCTACACAGACGCCTCACACGACAGCGAGAAGATGGCGACTTCGCCATTGCTGCTTCGAAACCGACAACGAGAGAGCGAGAGGGAGAGGGTATCCCGGAAATACAAACGCTCCAATACGTACCATCGTGCTCGCCTCAAGATGGACCCGTCTCTGTTTTTTGATAGACCACCGCGATCTCCCTCTGCCAACACAAACACCCCCACCCCCCATTGCGGAAGCGGAGAAAGATGCAACGGAGGCGGGTCCACGCGAATGGTCCCCGTGGTGCAGGGCAGCGCAGAATGCTCGTAAAGGTCTCGAAAGGTTCACCTGCCCACCTAGGCCAAACAGGAGAGCAAAGGACGTCAATGAAAAAAAGAATAAGCAGAAGACGAATGTCTCACATGTAATACACCAGCGCGTACGTCATACCAATGCACCATGCCGCGAGAAAGACGATCATGGTACCCATCGAGAACAGGAGGAGCATCTGTAGCGTATTGGAGCCCTCCACATGGCCGAACAGGGTGTACAGCAGCTGATCGAGAATATCGTGGAAGTAGGCTGGGTTGATAACCGGCGCTGTTCGAGGGGGCAAAAGACCCGGCAAGACGCTGCGAAAAGGGTTGTCCCAGTAGCCGGCTCGGATGGTCGACCCCGGTGCCACAATACGGGGGGGAATATCCTGGTCACGGTAGGGGACTTCACGCGGGAACTCCTGTGCGATGCCGTAGCGCTTCCGGTATGCCGCTTCCAACCTGCTTGTGGCCGTGCCACGAATGCGCGCAGCATCCACCACCCGGCATCGAGCAGCATCCTCAGGTCGGCAATAAACATAAACTTCGGGGTCTATCCGTTGGAGATCCGCCCTAGTGAGAGCAGCGGCGTACACCTCGTCCATGACAGGCTCGTCCCGACCAGAATTCTGCACAGGGTGGCGCCACGTCTTCAGCAGAGTCTGAGCTACAAAATAGCGATGATGACGATAGGCAGCCGTGAGGGGATGATGGGCGTAGTCGACGTCCACCGGTACTCCCTGACATCGACGGGCGACCTCCTGTATCATGAGTTGCGCCTCCTCTGTTTCCTCCTCCCCCACGCACGTGAGAGCATAGAGAGGGCTACGGTGCTTCTCCTTTCCCAAATAAGTGTCGTTGGAGAGGAGCTGGTCAAGTAGTTTGACGGTCCTCGCTCTATCCACCATTCGTATCGCGTTGTTGAGCTGCTCCACCGCGTCTTCGGAGCGAAATAAGCCTAAGCTGTAGATACCCGAGAGAAGCAAAGTGATGATTCCTGCCAGCAACCCCACCATGTAGAAGCGCGCTGCCGTCTCCGCCTCCGCTCTTCGTTGTCTCATGATGAACTCTGTTATATTACGATATGTTTCCTCGCTATGTGTGTGTGTGGGGGGGGGGGGGGGGGTACTCGTTTGTTCGTCTGAGAGGCAACGCAACTCAGCGGCGAAAATGCCGCAAACACGCAGACTCCAAACCAAAAAAAAATCTGCAGGTGCGGTTTCTTCACGAGGCAGGCGATGGCGAACACCGTTCTGTGACAGGGAGAGGAACTTGGATCGGCTTCGCAGAGGGTAGAAAACGAGAGCGTGCGGAAGGGAAGGGTCGACGGGCGGTGCAGAACGCTGTACACACCTCCTACGGTTGGTACCGCAACGCCCAAATTGTTTTCTGAAGATTCGCTGGGTCGTCATGGTTGCTGATCCGGAGGGGGGGAGGGGCAGACAGAGGAACGAAAGGGAAGCGGAGTGAGCGCAGGTTCGAAACCTCAGGATCAGTCATCACCTGCCCGTCAGTCCCCGTTGCTGCAGCGGACCCTCGGAGAAAGCGGACAGTACACTGCTACATCTTCCTCCAGTGAGAATTGTTGAGGTTCAAGTCATGTCACTGCACAGTTGCACCAGCTCGGCGACGCCGAAGCTGGTATGCACAGCAGCAAATAACGAAGTTCCTTCATCGTGCACCATGAGCTTCTCCCGACCTTTCTCCGAATGCCGAAAGGATAGGGCAGATGGGAGAGTGAGTAGAGAGTAGAAAGCAAGAGCCTAGGGCACCACTTGCCAGGCATCCGTGTATAAAAATTGAAGATGAGTCGTGTAAACGAAATCTTACCTTGAGTATGCCTTCCGCACACTTCTCACCCGAGGCTTCTCCTTCCCGCCCAGCAAGGCAGAACGACGAAACGCGTTCTTCTGTACAAAGCCTGCAGCATTCACCTCCGCTGCAAGAGAGATGGCGACTCGCCCGAGTTTGCAGTTGGGTCACGGGCAACGATGTTGGACGGAGTCAAGAGTGCGTACAGCGCAGCTACAGAGTCGTCACTGCCCTCTGCTACAATCGTCTTGGCAACTCTGGCTACAAGTTCGCACACAATGAAGGAGGTGAGACCCCAAACTAGCTCCCCAGGAAAGTCGATAGGCAGCATCGGTTCGAAGCTGCAGTCATCTGGAACCGCCACCGTGTTGAGGGAGCGACGCACCGCCGCAGACACAGATGATTGCTCTCGACTAGCAAAGAAGCAAGGAAAGAAGCAGGGCTGCTTACTGGTGAAGGAGCGGTACTTGATAACGCGGGCGTGGTGGGCGGGTGCGCCAAGCAGCAGCGAGGAAAGGTGGAGATAGTGCAGCGAGTCCACCTCGGCAGGGCTAGCGCAATGCGGTCGAAGCGTCTCTAACGCCACCGCAACGAGTGGAGTCACACGTGAGCCCTGCATGTTACTGGCGATGGGTGTCAGCGATCCAATAATTTGATACGCATGTGGTAGCAGCCCCACTTCCTCCATCGTCTCTCGTTGCGCTGCCTCACAGGGCGTCTCGCCTGGGTCTACTCGGCCACCTGGGAAGCTCATCTCTCCCTTATGTGAGCCCACGTTCACCGTTCGCTTGGTCAAGGTGATGCACATATCTTGAAACCCATCGCCAGTTGTTGTAGGTGAGAGTAACACAAGCACCGAACTTTCACGAGGCGTGGTCAGCGGCCTCGGCGTCTTCTGCGGGGAGTAGCCGGAAGATGCAACAACGCCATTGTGAAAAGTGCGAAGATAAAAATGTGCGGGAAAGACCACCGCCTCCGTGGAAAACCCCAGTGCCCGTTGCAGCAGCGGTACCCAACCCTGTGCACTCTGTGGCAGACGGGTCGAAAGCTGAGCTACGACGCTCATGCGAGGGAAGGCACCTCGGCAGTCAGAGAGACGCCAAAGCAGAAGGAAACAGAAAAGACGCGAAATAGGAAGACGAACAAAACAAAAGCGAGGGCAGTCCTTCGGGAAAGCGTAGAAATGGGGGGAGGGGGGAGAGGAGGGAGGGAAAAGAATGGGTATAGCACTTACGCACGCACAGTGAGAAGCATGCACTCACAGAATTGGAAACAAAACACAAGGCAGAAACATTAAAAAATAGGAAACGTTGTCCCAGTCGATAGAGCGCAGCAGGAGCGAGGCGAACTCGTGTAGTACTCCCCACTGAAAGAGGGGGGAGGGTCGTTGTCGCTGCTTTGAAATCGCTGCCTTCTCCTTCCTTCACCTTTTTCTTCAGTGCTGGCCCTTCTCGGGTTTGTGTGGTGTAGGAAGGCAGATAGAAAGACAGACATGGTGAACGCGACAACGTACAAAAGAGAGGAAGTACTGGTGAAAGTCTGATAGGAAATCCATCCAATTGGGTGGCGCACCAAAACCCAATCATTTCACGCCGAATGCGACGCACGCACCGGAGCGGGAGCTGCCACCCCAGTCGTCAAAGTCGGCCGAAACGAACCGCAGAGGAGACGCATCCCGCGGAAGGCATCGAATAAGCGGAGAAGCATCACGGACGGACATTCGCCGGCAGCCAAGCAACGCTTCCCGTCAGGCAGTCGCTGGAACATAATCGAGGTCGGCGGAACACGAAAAGAAGAGAGCTTCCACGCTGGAACAATATAAAATGTCGATCCCCATTTTGCTGAACCGACAAAGCTCCTCTCTTTTCTTCGCCTATTCCAATTATTGTTGCTGTTTCTTTGGGGGGAAGGGACAGAGAGCTCCGCCACCGTCCTCCTCAAGTTTCGAAGTGGGCATTGTGTCCTTGGCAACGTGTCTGGCTAAGCCTATCCCCCATACACACACGTATAAAACCGCTTTGAGAGAAAAAGAAGAAAAGCGTCCATCTGCCTCATCTCTGAAAGACTTTGTCGCTCACTCGCGCATCGTCGACTCCCTCCTCCTCTGCGGTCCCCTCGCAACGCGCCATGTGCGGTACGAGAAGCCGTTATGCTCAGAGACCTAGATTGCCCGGTGGTGCGCTGTCTGCTTCTCTCCCGTCGTACTCAAGTGAATCTCTTTTCCAACAGCGGCCCTGCACACGATTTGAAGCATGAAAAACATGCGGAGCCATGCGTGTACACCCGCTGCGGCATGCACACCACGTCGCGCCGCGCAGGCAGAAAAGCAAGACAAAACGAGCGGGAGCATCCGATGAGGATACAGCGGGGAAGGAGGAGGAAGTGGGGATGAAGGAACATAAAAGATGGGAAAAGAGGGAGGGAGACTCCTGGGAGGAGCTCTGCCACAAAACTGCCGATCGGATTTTCCACCTGGCCGCCAAAACAAACAAAAAAATACAGACGGAGCGGTCTGTACCGGTGTGTTTGTGTGGCCCCGTGGCCTCTCTAGGAAGTCACTTTATCTGCGAAAAGTGCTGTTCACGCGGCACAGCTCGGAGTCCGATGTGCCGTTGTCACAGTCGTGAATTACAGTCTTCCTTCTCATTGGGGAGGGAGAGGAAGGAGAGGAATAGGGAGGATGTAGCTTCCTCATTCCCCACCAAACTTGACACCTTGATAGGGCTGTGTGTCGCTTCCGTCGAGGTTGAATAAGGTTACCTTGAAAGGGCGCGTAGCGGAGACCGGACGGCACTCCAGAACGTGGAGGTAGATCCGAATGGCCTGCTCCTCCGAAATACTCCCAACATCAGGAACCGGAACCGATGAAGATGAGGAGCGGGTGAGGAAAGTCGGATGTGCATGTCCGTATCCGAGAGCAACACCGCTCGCCAGCTCGTCGAACGTCATCACGGTACCTTTCTTGGAGAGCATTGCTGTTGTCTGCACCTCCCCGCGATCGAGAACAAAGCGCAGAAGATTTTCCTCCATCTCCTTCAGCCCGCCCTCCGTGGTGCTCACCAGAACAGAGAAATCATCTGGACCATTGTCGGAGACAACGACAGCGTGGTTGGGATGCCGCGCCACGAGTCCCTGCAGCATTGCCTGAGCCCCTTCCGGGCTCAGGCGCTTGTTGATCGCCGGGTTGTAGAAGATGTCGCTATGGGTGGTGTAAAAGCGAAGCAGCGCACTGACGTCATCACCAGAGACTTGTTGGGCGTGGTGCACGGCGTGGTCGAGAATAAGAGCAGACCAGAGCGCGCATTGCCGCTCGCGTGTTACAGAGGCGTGTTGCTCTGTAAAGAAAGGCGGCAGTCCGAAGAAACTCCAGTGCTCCGGTGTCATGATCAACTTGGGTCGCTCTCCCTGGATACAAGTGTTTGCAAGCATAGAGGGCAGGTGCGATAGAAAAACAGGAGTAAAATTGAGGAAGGCGAATGAAGAGGGAGAAGATATGAAAAGGGCGGCGATCCCGCATAACACCGGCCCAACACGATCATGGTGAGCACCCACTTTCGCAGCTCCACGAGCTTTCTCTCTCGCCCCCGTCCCCCTTCCTCTTTAAAAAGGAAGGGCTGCGCCGTCCAAAGAAGCAAGCGCAGTCGCAGGGAAGAGGCACAGAAGAGCAAATACAAAGGAAGCGTGGAACCTCAGAAAAGAAGGTGGAGAGGAAAAGGAGGAGGGGGGCTCCCAAAAAAAATTCGCCATGTTCGAAGGTCAGAAGACCCCCCCCAACAGGGATCGAAGGGAACGTGGAAGAGGAAACCGCCAAAAAAAGCAAGGAGTATTGCAACCCATCAACTGCGCAGACAAAGGAAAGGGAGAGAGAGAGAGGACGATTCCCAGGTGCACAGCTCACCGTCTCTCCTCCGATACTGTGGAGACATCGTTGTTGCTTTTCTCACTTACCGCGCTCTCGTGTCCTCGCCCCGCGATCCTCATTGCGTGAATGACCCCCCCCCCTTCCCCGCCGTCGCCAGGGTGCGCACCCCCCCCCTCCACCTGCCTTTCATGGAATTAGAGTGATGGAGCATCCAACGCCCATGTCCGAGCAGTTGTCCTTCCTTTCTCGTCCGTTCGGATTACTTCCCCTCCAGCCGGTGACATCTTGTTGAGAGAAAGTCGGAGAGTGTGGACGGCACTATGGAAGAAAGGGGGAAGCAGGGGGCGAGGGGAGTCGAGTCCTCGCCACGACCACTGCCGCCCTCGCTTCTTTGAAAGGGTGAGCAGCACGCTTAGCTGCCCGTCTCACTTGCTGTCTTCGTTTTTTTTCCTTTTGTCATTGCATCACTACGCCACTCCTCCTTTTCACCCCGTACGAGCCCCTCTCCTCTCCGCTCCTTCACGTTTAGCCCTGCTGCTCGTCCCTACAAGAAAAAAAAAAGAGAATACGGGGAAGAGAGAGATTCACGAGGAATACCGCATCCAACGTTAACAACTGCCACGAGAGCGACGAGGAAAGAAGTACTAACAGATGCAGCGGCAAAACCACAGAGAAAGAGAGGGAAGGGGGTGAAGAGGGAAGTCTGCCCCCGACGCTTTTCCTTTTCCTCCTTCCCCCTCCTCCGCCAAAACCCCAACAACAACATCAAAAAACGATCGCTGCCACCAAACCACTCCCATCTCTCTTTTCTCTTTCCCGCCACCTCCCCTCTACCTCGACGGCGTGCCTGCAAAACGAAGAGAGGGGAGAGGAGAGCTGGGCCTGCTCCTAACCACGCACAGAAAAGAACGGCAGAGAGCATGAAAATTCTTCGTCTGCGTAGGCCGCCAGTGGATCCAGCTCCCTCCTAACCCTTCAGGAAAGAAACCAAGACGAAACGAACAAATGAAAAGGACTTTTAAAAAAGAAGGGTGCTGCGACAGTTTGGAGATCCTCCAATGATCCTTTCACGATCGATGTCCTCTCTGGCGTCGCAGTTTTGCACTTTCTATCGCCGTGCCTGTATGGGCACCGTGTGGAAGTGTGCGCTCAATTGCCTGGAGAAGCTGCGGCACCCAACATCAGCTCCCCGACCTCCCCACCACTCACCCTCCTACAGCATAACCGAAAAAAAGATTCTAGTGCACCGCGGTGATGACCTCCACCCCTTCTACGGTCACAGCTTTTACAAAAAAGTGAGAGTTGCTGATCACCACACGACGCTTCACCTCATCACAGCACTTCTGCATCAGCTCGAGGCCCTCCTGCTGAGTCAGGTCTGGACGCCACAGGCGGTCTAGGAGGGCAGTTACGAAGGAGGCGCCATAACCGTGACAGCCGTACGGCACTGCCTGCAATGTTCCTAGGTAATCCATGTAATAGAGCACCGGGCCTGTCGAGCTATCATCGTCCTCGGACGCTGGTACGTCGTAGCCAGCAAATAAGCAATTCACCTGGTTGGCGCCCTCGCGGCTGCGAATCGCATTGGCCAGGGAATTGCGCATAAAATGGGCCGTAGACTCGCAAGAGCTGTGGCGCCCATGCTGACGCATGCGGTTGAGAGCGAGGTTGCATTTGACGTACTCCGTGAAGTTCACACGAGGGCCGTTCTCGCCGATGCAGGCCACAATCTGGTGCGTGTCTAGCTGCGTGATCTTATCTTCTTCATCGGTGATTTTGATGTAGTAGAAAGCGTTGAGTCCTGCTGCGGCCACCAGCACATAGTCCTTGCAGCGGAAAGCAATCGCAGTCTCCGCCATCTCTGCTGGAGGTCCTCTGTGTGCTGAGCAAAAAAATTGATCGGAGGCCACGGAATCGGAGAGAGAGAGAGAGAGAGAGAGCGGGAATGCGCAGGCTAATGATCACCGAAGGAAAGCAAGAAGAGTGGAATAAGTGAAAAGCAGCTGCGTGCGTGTATGTAGACGCGGGTGTGTATACGTACGTCAGTAGAAAGGGATAAAAGACAGACGGAGAGTCGGCACAGCGTGCAGCTGAACGAGGCACGGGGCAGAAGCGCCGCGCTAGAGCTACAGTGGATGGTATAGATAACTCGGTGACTCTTGTGTAGCGAGGCGGAAGGAGATGATAATGGTGAGCAAAAGGAAAAAGACTCACGCGATAGAGCTGCAGATGCCCCTCCCCCCACCCCAGTATAGCAAAGATCCACACAAAGCAGAGAAACAGAAAGAAAAGAAAGGGAAGAGAAAGCAAGACAGGAAGGAGTGGCAGTCAGAATGTGTTGAGACTTGGCAAGAAAGGAATGGACTTCGAAATACGTATTGATACGAAAAGATCTCCACGCCCTCCGCTCCCAGAAGCCCTCCTGCGTCGAAAACGGGGGAAGGGCGAGGGAGGAGGAGGAGGAGGAGAGGGGACTCTCCGTTGGGCGGCCCCATGGGCAAAGCGTTTATGTTTTTATGTGTCGAAAAAGAAGGCGACGAGGACTCCGAGAGGAAGGAGGGAGGGGCGTAGGTGGGCGGCGTCAAGGCTTCCCCAGTCTCCTCCTTCACAGGACTACCCGTGTCCCTCGCAGACCGCGTGTTTCCGAGGAGTCCCCACGAACGCAGCGTCCTGTCACCGAGGGTCGCAAGCGGCAGTCCAAAAAATCCAAAGTGCGTCCGGCAGCGGGACACCCACATGTACACACGCATCATGCGAGTGTATTCTCTGCGACAACAAAGACGCACCACAGCAGCACCATGCACGGCACAGAGAGATAAAGGAGAAGGAAAAGACAGAGCGAAAGAACTTTGCGGCTAGAGGGTGAAGCCCCGCCAACGCCATAGCGTCGTTCGCATGCCTCACACACAAGGTCTTCGCTTTGTGGGCCGGGCCTGCCGCCACACCTCCACCCCTACGACACTTTATCGACGTGTTGGCCCTCGACCAGATCGCGACGCCTCAGAAAGGAACCTGAAAAATGGCGTATCACCATTCGTTGCGGTGGGCCACTCCTTCGCTATCGTTCCACACGCAGCCGCTTCCGTATGTGATCGTTGTGCCATCTGCGCTGAAGCGCAGCGTAAGGACATCGGGAAGGTAAGGCGCGGAGAGGGGCGAGGCAGAGTATCATCACTTTCGATGATGAGTTGTGGTGTCTCTGCCATCGTCCAAGGAAGGGAAAAGGGGAGCGACCCCCCCCCCCTTCTCTTTTGCGTGACAACGCTGTTGTTCGATTTGGTAGGCACGGGAGGTTCGGCCGCCTTCAAACATATCCGACGTAGCATCGATTGCGGCGGCACAGCTTTCACTTCCTTTTTCCGTTTCGCTCTATCCGCCCCGCAACGATCCTCAACTTCTTCTGCACGGCACACCGCCGTATTCTACTTCTTCTTCTGCGACTTCTCTAGAGCGTTGCGGCAGGGACGATAACTCTTGCGGTGGACAGGGCAGAGGCCATTTTTAGCGACATATTTCATGTGTTGCTCTACCGGGTATCCCTTGTGCTCGGAAAAGCCGTAGCCCGGGTAGAGGGCGTCGATGTAGCCCATCAGCTCGTCTCGTGTGACCTTGGCGAGGCAGGAAGCGGCAGCGATGGAGAGGCTGCGTTTATCTCCCTCGATTATGGGCTGCACGTTGCCGCCGATGCGCATGTTAGTGAAGTAATCGTAGCTGGGCCCGGGCACCGCGTGGCCGTCAATGAGGACTAGCGGTGGCTGAATGGGCTCATAACCGAAGTATTCTTTGGCACCTTTCACGAGATCCAGATGATGTGGCACCACATAACGCTTCTCGTTGTCGTGGTTGGCGGCCGTGCAGAAGCGGCTGAACAGATACTGCGCAATGGCACTCGGACGAGGTCGCGGCGCTACCTCGTGGGAAAACCGGCTGTCATTTAACATGTGCCATATCGACTGGGCAGAGCGGTGCATCGTATTCATTGAGGCGCTGTAGATGTTAAACTCATCAATGTACGTGTGGTTGGCAATCCCGATCGACCAAAAGTAAACATAGTTGCCAGCACTGTTGTATCCATGGTACGTGATCAGGTAGGGTGTCTGCATCGAGAGCAGCTTCTTGAAGGGCAGCTTCGCCAATTTTGTGTGCGAATCGAAACGCTTGCTACCGAGAGCGCCAGCCGGTGCCTCATCACCGGCGCAGTGATGGACCACAAACTTTTTGGAGGCCACCACGTCGAAAAAATCCACGTGGCCGGTGATCATCGCAAACACGACATCCCGCTGCCGCTCCGACACCGATTTGCTATCAAAGATTTGGAACTGCTCGGGTGCCTCGTAGAGTTGGTCGAAGTCGTTATTGAAGCTGGAGACGGGAATGCGAGAGACGGCGGCGCCAACAACAGGACCGGCCAGTGGGCCACGCCCCGCCTCGTCACACCCTATCGTTATGGCCGTCTCCTTGATACTCCGCCGCAACCGCACGCCGTGCTTCTTCAGCTGTGCCTCTGCCACGTCACGCCCCTTCTCCAACTTGCGGCGCATCGCCGCGGAGAGGGAACTGGTATCTGGGCTGGGCAGGGTACGGCCCGAGATGTTCGTCTGCGGTAGGAGTCCATCGCGGAAGAGTTGGTAGCCCACTAAATCCAAAGTACCATCAAGGGTGGGCTCCCCCGTATCCGTCTTCCGATGTCCCACCTCCACCTTTCGCAGGGCATTCCAGGTCGGCGGCGGGGGACAAAGCGAGGGGCACGTTGATCGTTTCTGTCGGAGCACCCGAGTCAGCCGGACCACACCGCCGATTTGGGCCAGCCGTCCCCGCGTCGGACCTACGCCGTGGCATGCGCCTAGCAGGAGCGCCATCCACTTCTCCACACGCGAAGAAAGCCGTGATAACAATTGTTTCACCTTTGACGTGCAGACGGTGAAGCGAGAGGACTCCTGGGCGCCTCTGATAGGGTTAGCCTTCGTCTTTTATTCCTGGAGATGCTCCACAGGTGTGACCGTTCGGGACACCGCACCGCCTCGAAAGTGCAAAAAAGAAAGGGATATCAAGCGGAATCCAAAAGAATAAAGGAAAACAAAAACAGTGCGGGGAGCCCTCGGAGGTGGAGGCACAGCAGGAGATGTTGGGCTGTGTGGTATCTATGTCTGCAAAGCTTCTATATATGTGTTTCAGTGTGTTGAAAAGAGAAGTTTCTTTATTCTTGGTGCTAGTGGTGTTTCACTGTGCAGGAAAGTGCAGGAGAGAGACGACAGCAAAGGGGAAGAGGCTCGTCTCTCACTTTCCCTATCGCGCACGCTCACCTTCTTCTACGTTTCTCACTATGCGTGTGGAAATTTTCAAGAAGCAGAGCGTGCCAGGCAAGGGAGGAAATGAAGTATTGAGAAGATCAGAAGTCGCAAACGAAAGAAAGTAGTTGAAGAAGAAAACTGGTACTGATGGTGGCAGCGTAGGCATTAGAGGATGTCGTCTGGTCTGCCTAAAAGATCGAGAAGTATCCGCCTCCTACGCAAAGAGATACCGAACCTCTTCACGCCCAAAGATGAGGTGGAGAATAAGAGAAAGAGAGAAGGGAAGGCACACTTCATCCGCATTCAGTGCCCACCTACCCTACTGCCTCTTCGCTTCTCCCTCTCTCTTCACACATGAACTACACCCGGTGTGCAGAGACTTGCAGATGCGTACAGAAGATGAAGTCCAAGAAGATACACTCCGAGAATGCAATCCGCTCAGTAGGTAGGGCGTGAAGGATCATAGTGGCCATTAAAGCACGCATCAAACGCCTCACCTGTGGGGCCATGACGCTTACGCCACTGCCGACCTCTCCCATATTCTCCCCCCCCCCCCCAAGCACTTCTCGGCACTCACATGCATTAGTTTCTTCCCCACAACAACAGAAAAGGGGGTGAACACTCGACAAGTTAATGAGATTGACTTATGAGAAAAAAAGAGAAAGGAGGAGCGCGCCATCCCTCAGACCCTCCTCCGTACACGCCTGCCCATCACGCGCTTAACAATTTTCTTTTTTTCTTAATGTTTACGGCCAGGAAGGGGGCCGAAGGTCGGCCAAACCTCGAGCGAAGAGCTCGAAACCAAAAGTAATGCAGGACCCCGCTCCCAGCATCACTTCTCTCCGTCTCTCCACCCGAGCTCTTTCGATGAATTCATCACGGCGATGGCGGGAAAAATGGAAGTGACTGAGGACGACGTGAACCAATCAAGTCCCGATTGCGCTCGTCGGCGCGACGCGTGAGCCTCGGGCCAAACTGACAAACAGGCCCGCTGCGGACGGCACTCTAAGGTTGTGGAAGGCGCAGTTGCCGAGAGGAGTAAAAATCAGGAGAAAAGGACAGGAGGGAGAGGCGGGGGAGCCGCGTCTTGTTCCTCGCCGTCTAAAGCGGCTGCAGTCGGCGCTCGGACGGCAAGACCTTAAAGCGACGCTTGATCACAACGCGATGGCGGCTGAACTTATCATCGGGGCTAAAGCGCGCGGGGTGCGCGCTCAGCGTCGGCTTGCCCTCAGGATCCACCTTCTTCAGCGTGTAGACACGCTTCCCGTCAACCAGATACACTTGCAAATGCATTGCAACTAGAAGTATAGTGTGGAGGTAGCGAAGAAATTAGAGGGGAGAGAACGGAAGGCGTGGGGTTCTACTTGTGTGGCGAAGCGTTAAGGCGAAAAGAACGGAAAGAAAAAGTGCTGGAGAGTGTGGAAGGGCCCGTGGGAGCAACGGAAGGAGGAGCAGAGGGTGGAGCTATGAGAGGGAAAGGGGAGGGCGACGCGGGTCTTTTGCGCTAATACTTCGAGCAGGTCAACCGTTGAGAGTTATGCCAAAAGCATCAACCTGTCAAGGTAAGCTGTCAGCACCGTGAAAATGATGCCGAGTGCGGTGTGCGCGATACGTTGGCAGGGGGGAAGATCAGGTAGAGAAGAGAGAGAGGGAAAAAGGAAGAAACGCGGGAAGGCCACACCCCATTCCACGAGGGAATGAAGGATGGAGGGGACCCAGGGCATCCTCTTGCTCTGACCCTCCCCTTTCTCTCCGGTAGCTGCGTGTACACAAGCATTGAAAGGTGGGGCCACGGCGGCTATGGTGACGTCGAGGCGCCACCCCTCCAGTAAACGATTAGGAGCGCCATCGCTGAAGAAAGAGGCGTGGAAGAGAGACGAAGAGAGGGAGAGGGGTGGGAAGAAGAGAGAAGCACGCTTCCGCCTTTGCTTTTACAGTCAACTCAGATGGGACGGAGAAATGCTCTTCACGGCGAACTTATGTATATATATACATATATATAATGCGGTCAGAAAAAATTACCCACACACACACACACTGTCCACGAGCAAGTGAGTTGGAACATAATTGCTCTCCGGTGCGCTCTCTTCCGTCTCATCTTCCATCGTGAAGCGGAGAGAAGTACAGCAAGAGAAAGAGTTAGCGCACTTATTCGAATCCAAGAAGTTCCTCTACGTCCTCCCATTCACCACGTAAGGAAAGACGACAGGTGGAGCAACAAAGCAAAGTCTGAAGTGATCCGGGTTGGTGTAGGCTGCAAAGAAAAGAGAACGAAAGAGAGAAGAGATGAAAGCAACTGCATGGCAAACACGCGCTCAACGATTATAATACATAGATATATAGATATCATGGAAAAAGCCTCGTTATTAAAGAGCATTAACTTTCGAAGGCACGTAGAAGGGGTGGGTGGGGAGGGAGCATTAGCTTCGTTCACCGCTAGAATGTGGCTAGCAATAACCTTCTTAGAGAAGAAGACAAAAGAGATAGCCAACGTCTTCACAGTTTTGCTTCTTCCAAGGACATTGTGTGCCTCTGCGACTTCCATCTCCTCTCTCCCTTCCCATACAGGAAGACACACGCGTGGATAAACATACGTTTATGAAGCAGACAACGCAAAGTTTATTTTTAGCAAAACAAAATAAAGAAGTAACGGCATGGCGCCACTCGTCGTACAAGTTCAGTGCGTCTATTCATTGTGAGCCACGACACCTGCACACACGCCTATACAGAACACAACAGAGAGCTCAGAAGCGAAGGGGGGGGAAAGAGGCAGGTCAGAACGTTATGATAACGACCTTCCCGCAGTGTGGCACACTGGAGATCGAAGCGTCACATCCGACGAGAGTATGAGCTAATGGTGGGAAATAGGGGGGGAGAACATGGAAGATACATCATAGGAGCAGCAAGAATGGAGTTATGTTCGCCTACAAACTCACACGTGCACAGTAGTTCCGCTATCTCTGGAACCCTTCCGCTAGAATTGATTTTTTTAAAAAAAACTCTGGAGAAAAACTCAGAAAGTGTAACAGCGGGCTCCAAAACTCAGAGCAGGGACAGTCTAAAACCGCATCTGTGGAAGGATTATGAAGAGAGAGAAATAATTTTTTTCCGCGTTTAGTTTCAGGGGACCGGGCCTTTTACGCATGCACCCGCGCTTTAATTCCTACGGAACAGTGGTTACTTCAGACCTCGCGGCTACATCCTGATCTATGAGCTCAAACCGTCCACCGTGATAGCGCACCATGCGTCGAGCAGAGGGATTCAAATCCTCCTCCACCGCTTCTCTGCGACGCCTTCGATCTGGCCAATCTCATCAGGACAGAAAGAAGAAGACAAAGTAGATGGCCAACCGGAGCTACAGGTGAGTCGTAACTGTCAGGAGGATAGGAATGGGGGGATGTATGCGTGCAAGCCGATGAGGGTGGCGGACCTGAAACGTGCCTAATGAGCTCCCGTAGAAAGTTGGCGAGCTGAGGATTGGGAGCCAGCTGTTTAGGGAACTCCTCGGGGATACCATGTCTTCGACGGAGATCAGCAAGGCCAGGGCATGACCAGAGATGAGCTGGGGACTCTTCGCAGCAGAGTCGTCGAGGCTCCGCTGCGAGTTGCGGGCTATTCGCGTTGTGTTGACGTACTTTGTGCCGTTCTAGACTATCCGGACGTATAAACGTGGCAGAGTACATGTCACATTGAATCGACTTGGGATTTATTGCAATATTTTTTCTTCTTCCTCGCTCATTCGTTACAAGGGCACGACGCACTGCTGAATGGTCGGTTTGCATGTGGTACAGCAGGGCTGGAATGGTGGAGAGGGCGTGGCCACACCAAGCGCAAAAATGAATCTTGGGTCCCGTGTAGGGGCGGGGTCGTTGCCGCGGGGGCTCTTACTCGGCCTATACTGAGCGGGTTGAAGTGTCTGATGAGGGTTGCCTACGTTTCGCTTGAATGTGGCGGGAGAGGTGCGTGGTGGCAAATAGTTGATGGCGATGTGGAGAGGGTTCTCTAGCGATGACTCGAACCCCGCAAACCGGAGTGGGAGGGATGCGAGGGGGGAGGGGGGACCGTGGACAAACATGTGCCGCCTCACACACCATTCAAACGAGTCCGTGGCGAATGGGCAGAGCGGGCGCTGAGAGGTTCCATCCGGTGGAGCCCCACGCAGGGCCAGGGGGAGGTGAGTAGCGAGAGTGTTGTGGGTGGTGCCGTGACCGGATACCCGGTGTCTGCTGAGGTGGCTTCGGTTGGTGGATCGGGCGTAACACACCGGACACAGGCCTGGTTCGGAGGCTCGCGTTGCGAAAAGGGGGGGAACTGCGGAGGTCTCCATCGCGGTGGTTCCGGCGGGGAGTTCTGCGTATCTGCAGTTGAATTTCGGGCTCCTCGACACCATCGACACTGCATGTCCGAGGACTCAGTTATGCGGCGGTGAAGAAACCCGAACTGGGCGCATGTCCCAATGCGGAACTGGGCCGGAATCGTCTCCTGTCGTCGTCTGAGTTCCGCCTCCTTCTTTGGGGCGGGGTGCTTGTGTTGAAGGAGCCGCAGGCAGAGGGTGACAAAGGGCTGCACAGGATTGTGGGGAACATCTGCTCGGCTCTTCAAACCGGTGACCACATCCGTAATCCAGGCAGGAGGGCAGGGATTTGGGGACATGGCGCTCCTTACCAGCCAGTATACAGCTTCGTTGCGAGGGATCTCACAGGGGCCGAATACAAGTTGAAAGGGCAGTCGCACCTGGCGTTGCGGAAGGGGGAATATCAAGGTCCAGGTGCGACGCAAGATGCCTTCGTCGACGGTGGTGGGACCCGTTTCAAGAGCCATGAGGAGCGATAGTGAATCCGTTACAATCAGCGCGGTTGTTTTGGAGACTTGACGCATTGTAAGGTGGGTGAGGAGGCGGGTGAGGCCGATCTCCATTGCAACGCATTCCGTTCGGTAACTGCACGCCAAAGGGCCACACCCCTGCGTGGCGGTCGCTACGACCTCGTCGCCACGGTAAATAATGGCAGCAGCTCGTGAGCATTCGTCTGTTACACAGCTATCATCTGTCCAAAGAGAGTAAGGGACGTGTACAAAGCTAGCGAGACGACGCAAGCATGCCGCGAACTTATCCTCCGGTGGGAGTCCGCGCGAAGATTTTCGGGCAAAAAAGTGTTGAAGAAGACTCGACCGCTCGTGGGGAGGGAATGATGTGTGTGGGGGGTTTCAAAGGAGTCGACGCTCCTGTAATCCCCAGCAAGGCACTCCAGGGCATCCAGTGCCTCATGCCCAGGCGTACAGACCCTCTTGACCAGAGTTCCCAGGTATCCCCCGTAAGCGGTGGCCGAGAGATGCAGCCGTGGAGAGAGAAGGGAGAATAAACAGAGAGATGGCTCCAACGACGAGTTGAAGCTTTCTGCTCACCCGCACAGCCTCAGTACGATTCCAAGGGACGCTCACGGCGCCGCAGATGCGCGCGCAGCATCGGATTATTCCGCATGAGGCTCGTGACATAGCACGTGTTGTCCAGCACGATCCCGTAGGTGCTGTCTGGCAGAAATCGGGGCACCTGAGCGCGGCTCTTCATCCCGCGTCGCACGGAAGGCAATGTAGGTGCCGATTGTCCTCTGCTTCCCTGTGACCTCTCCGCGGACGAGCTCCACGAACGCGTCGTAGAGAAGTCGTCCATCAAGAAAGCCCGTGCCGCCGATCGCTGCACGTGAGCCACAATAGCCGACGTTAATTCAGAGCGGAGCAACGTCTCAGGCAGTCGGCCTACCTGAGCGTAGGTGTAGACATCTAACTCGTAGCTGGCGATGGTTGGGGTAGGGGTAGCTGCAGGCTTAGGAAACCGCGAGTCTCGGTACAGCGCAGAAAACCGCGAGCGGGTCTCGCCCTGCGCCGTGAGTATCTCTCTTACAGCGCGTGTAACAGGAGAAGAGATGGGTGGCTGAGCCGCTATCTCGGCCTCCCGCTTCTCCACCACCGTTGCCCAGTACGCCTTCTCCACATCCCTGCGCACCTTTCGGTAGTTGAGCTCCACAGCCCCTTGGACTTGCTGTCGGTGGCGGCGGTAGGCATGCTGAATCAGTACCACTCGCGCCTCCAGCAAGTGCGCAGCAGCGCGCAATCTCGTGTGCGGATTGCTGAGGAAATGGGCAATGGCATCAGTAGCGTACTTGACGCGCCGCAACCGGCGTTGGCGAACCTTTGGGACAAGGTACTTTGATATGATCGCCACCGCCCGCCTCATCTGCAGATGAAATCGGTAGCGCCTCCACAGAGGAATGAAAAGCCGTCGAAGGGTGTCGAAGGAGGCGAGCCGAGCCTGCATGGCATGGATTTCCGCTGTGCCGCTCAGCTGGAATGGAGTGAAAAGGGGCTGCTGTTCCTCATCCCTCATAGAAACTTTCGATGGGCGACGCCGCGAAGGTTCATGAGAGCTCCACGAGCGCCTCGGCCCTCTCGCCGACGAGATCCCGAGTTGCGAAATGGACAAGCCGCAATCGGAACCGTCGCCCAACTGGGCGCTGTCCATAGGAGGACAATGGCCTTTGGAGTGATTGGGGACGGCGGTAACGGAGAGACACCGTTTCCTCACCGCTGCCGTCGCCGCCAGTTTGGTGGCCTCCCCGTCTGAATCCCCACCCCGTGCGATCGGTGGCAGAAAGTCTCCATTCGGTTTGCTTAAGCGGCGCTGGCGGCTGACGGAGCCGCCGTCTAAGAAAGCATCGCGCGATCCGCGCAGGGTGCACTGCCATGGGATGGGGGAGGGGGGACAGAAGACAAAGCGAGGGATGTGCTTGGGCATCGCCAAGGAGAAATTTCGTGGCACACTTTCTCTGAGATCGATATCGTGATATGTTCTCCGACGAGTCTTCATTCCGGGCCTCGATGGCGGAGGTCGCGGGGTTGCGTCGTGCAAAGCAGACTCCGCAGTCACCGTGCGTGTTTTCTGCATTGGTAGCCACCACCGGATGCCGCCCGTCTCGTGCAAATAAGAAAAAGAACGACACCGGGCAGACAGGGAATGGGGAGGCTACAATGAGCGGTGTATACGTCACTAGAAAACACAAAGAAGGAAGAAAGGAAAAGGATGGCACTGGTCGATCTCCTCAAGGATATGACCCCATTCAAGAATCCTATCGAGGTCACGATGCCAGCCACGCTACCGCTGGGAGTAGAGAGATGCAGAAGGGGAGAGGGAGAGAAAAAGAGATGGGGAAGGCAATTGTCGTGCGCAGCTTCCCCAGTGAACGTACGTGGGGTTTATCTCTCTCTCTCTCTCTGTGTGTGTGTGAAAAAAGATTCGTGGGTGTTGGAGGTCTAAAATAAACGAGAAAGAGGTGAAAATGGGAAGAAACAAACGAGGGGAGAGGAGGAGGTTCTGAGGCAATGAAGGAGGAGGGAAAGAGAGAGGAGGGAGGGAAATAGAAGCTACAGCAACACGTGAAGAATACAGAATGGGAAGAATGGCGGCAGTGCAGCAGGAAATAAAAAAAACAACAGACACACACGCAAATATGTAATCGAGAATAGATAATATTGCAGTCGGTCGGTGGTTGTGTCGGGGCGTATGCGTGCCGAAGCGGACGGACGTGCACCAGTCGTTTCTACGTGAGATGAAAAAGGGGTAGGAAAAGCAGGAAGGTCGTTTGGAACGGAGACACGAGAAAAGAGAATGGGGGGGTGGGATCCTACATATCAGCATGCACTCAAGATGCTACACGCTGCCGCATTCGCTGTCGTCCATCCTCCAAAGCGCGTCATCGAGACAGGATTGCCAGAATGCTCTCCTTTTCTCCCTGCGGGTGCGCTTCATGAGCATCTTCGCGAAAGCGGCAAAAGTATCGCGAACTTCCCTGGGGCATTTTCGATTGTTAAGATATTTTGGATTATGATGGGAGGTATCGAGCTGGCCGAAACCACCGCCTTCACCCCTCCTTAGTCTCCACTTAGCGCCTCTCTCCCCTCCTTTTTCTCCTTTTCGCTCACCAACACACACGCGGGCATGAGACAAAGCGGAGGGACAGGGGACAACCGTACCTTGTGGAGTCTCGGCTCATAAGCACGATGCCGCCGCACCCACTCACCCCGCATTTCCGCCTGAGACCCGACGCTTGCCGTGCCCCTCCCACTCCCCCATGCCCAACTTGCATTCCTCCCCTCTCCAACAAAAAGCGGCAGCGCACCGATGCGTCTGCAACGTGGGGGAGAGGGGGAGAGTGAGCTTGGTACAGGAAGAGACGGGAACAACGGCAACACAAGCCCTCACGAAGGGGTGGCAGGACAAGAGAGAACGATGCAAAGAAATTGGGAAGGAGACACAGAGCAAAAGAAAGTCGGCTGAGCTCGTCATCTCTCTTAGGTTGGCATCCAGACAGACGTGCAGGCAGACACATACACAAAAAAAATCCATTCAAGGTAGAGAGAAGCTAAGGACTACCCTCCATCTCCGCAAATGACTCAACACCAGCCCTTCATCCACACAACCCAGCAAAAAAATGGAGGGAGAGAAGACAACGAGCACCGCTGCGCCTCTCAGCGTGATCCTCAAAGTGTAAAAATGGCTCAGTTTCGCTTCTTTGCAGCACCTTTGATGCGCTTCTCCGTGCGCCACTTCTTCAGCAGCACATCCGGTGCCTTCGCGTACATCCACCGGTGGCGATCTTTTACAAATTCCAGCTCCTCCCCGATCTGCTTGAACACTTTACCGAAGTCCACGGGCTGGGGGGGGGCCTGCGGCATTTGTTGCAGCATAGCATTCTGATCCTCGGACTCGATATCCTCACCGAGCAGCAGCTGCAGCAGTCCTTGGTTGCCCGACATGATGAGAAAGTACATACTGAGTGAAGTAACGTAGCTACAGTTCAGAACGTCAATTTCGAGACCGCGCTGCATCATCTCACGAAACCTCTGTGAGAGTGAGAAGGGAAATTTCGCCACCACAAACCCTGAAAAGAAGTAGGAAACCAGCATCATCATACCAATGTTCGGCGCCATCATCATAAACTGGTTTTTCAGTAAGCCCGTCATGATAGTCGGATCATTCATCATCTCCATCGGATTCGGTGCCTCGACCTCTTTTTTGAGTTCATGGCTTAGCATCCATTCAGCCCGGAGTTTAAAAGCTTCGGGAGACAGCACAGCGCCACCGGTCAACAGCTGGCGGCCGTAGTTTTGGATATTCGTGTTGCAAATACGCACCATGTTGGGCTTGGTGGGTGAATTCAAGAGGATAGTCACGTAGTGGCGGAGCACTCCCATAAACAGGACAATCACAATAAGGGGAAGCAGAACCCAGTCCCGAATGCTCGGGTCGAGGAGAATGTTCTGTTCTGCCGTCATGTTGCCTGTTCAGCGGCGGAGAGTGCGTATATATTCAAGTAGATCTATATAGGTATAGAGATATCGATCCGTGCTCGTCTTCTGCTGATGTAAGACCAAGGATTCAAAGGAAAACAATACGGAAGCAAGAAGGATCACAAAAAAAAAAACCGTCCGCTGTGTCGTGAGTGAAGCACACCCTGTCTGTACCCTGCCCGAACCAAGTGAAGCACGGGTGACGTGAAAGGGGCCAAAGCACGCGAGAAGAAGAGACACGCGTATCAGTGCACCGGTGATGTCGATAGTTCAGAACAAGATGACTCCTCAGAAAAAAAGTATCTCTCTCGCCAAAACGAGAAGTATGGTGAATAAGAGGAGTGCGTGAGCGCTTCGGTTTCCACCTCTTCAAGAGCAATGGGGCAATGCCACAATCTCCACTCCACTCCGCAAAGAGAGAGAGAGAGAGAGAAGAGGGGAGGAAAAGATGTGTGGCAAGGGTGAGCGTAGCATCACGGAAAACGAAAAAGACAAAGCCGCGAATAAGATGCAAAGAAAAATGGAAGACAGCGAATGAGAGTGACAGGGAAGCGGTTTGGCGTTCTTCTCACGACACACGACAAAAGAATCATAGCGAAAGAGACGCATGAGGAAGTGGGGGAGCCTCCCCTCCCTTTTTACACCCTACCTCAAAGAAGGGGGCCCCTGCCACACCCTCGCGAGGGCGAATCCTCCCGCGTCGGTGCAGAAAGACGCTCAAGATGACATCGCCACATGATCAGGAATAGATAGGCGGCTCCGGTACCACCACCCTGGAAGAGAGAGTCATGTACCATCTAGGAGGTTGACAGAACTACCGGCTCCTTCGTCGATCTTCTTTACATTCAGCGTATCTGTGTGCGGGCCAACGGGCAGGTACACGAACTCATTTTTTAAAGGTGCGAAAGTAGTAACGCAGATGCATGTAGGAGCAGCGAACTATCTGTTGGGCCGTGAAGAATATCTCCGAAGCTCGTGTGGCTTCTGCACGACTTCTAAGGAAGGGGCGCACTGCCTCAGCCCTTCTCCCGGCGGCGAGGCAGTGAACGACTGGTTCTCCGGCGTCCGTCACCGCCATGCGGCACCGAAACCCCCT
The DNA here is from genome assembly GCA_030849085.1 of Borovskyia barvae. Lineage (NCBI taxonomy): Eukaryota > Euglenozoa > Kinetoplastea > Trypanosomatida > Trypanosomatidae > Borovskyia > Borovskyia barvae. The sequence goes on along the minus strand of JASAOM010001092.1, from coordinate 186,004 downwards.
ATGCACTACACCCGTTGCAGCTGATGAAAAGGCTGAGAGAAGGCCATGCGACGTGGAAAGTAAGAAAAAAAGGCGGGGTGAGAGAGGGAAGTGAAAAGGAGAGAGAGGAAGAGGGGGAAGCAAAGAAGAAAGCAAAAAAAACGAGGCAGAAGAAGAGAGAAACAGAGAAGGGGGGAGGGAGATGATGTCACACGAGCGACGTCATTCGCACCAGACATCATCGACAAAGTGTACTTGAGGCACTGCGGCATACGTCCCCATCCCCCTTTCAATGGGAAGGGAAAAGGCCTCAGACACAAGAGGAGAAGTACTAGCGATAGGAGCGGCACCAACACAAAAAAAGAGGGAGAGCGAGACACTACGCAGAGCCTGTACGAAAGCCGCAGCGCCGTCTTTCCTCTTTCAAAAATGCTGGGAAGAGGAGGAGGAGGGGGAGAGAGGGCTGCTCTTCCGAGTCTCCAAACCTCATGGTTTCAGGGTCAGGTCCGCCACTATGTTTACCGTGACGACTTCCACAAGCGTGCGGATGCGTGTGCCTCGCTTGTTTTCTCTCTCTCTCTCTCGGCCTGTGTGTGTTTGTGTGTGCATACCTTATACGCTGCCGTTGGATCCGTCGTGGACCTCAGGAAAAATCAATTTTGTGAACGAAGCGATGCGTTGCGCGTACATGGCCGGCGGAATCGTAGAGAGCGTCCTCTCCTCCCATAAGATCGATTTGAAGAAATTGGCGGTTTTCTTTTTCACGGTATAGGTGGTGAGCATATCGATAATACCGATGTAGTAGATCTCCTGGTCGTAGAGGCTGTGCATGCCTACCGCGAATTCAGATTTAGCGCAGCAGACCCCGTCCGAAGCGGCATCCGCATCTCTGGTGATGTTTGCAGAAGGGCGAACTTCGATCCTCGGAGTCGAGGTGGTCGTCCCCGGTGGACTCGTCATTTTCATATTTTCGATCACGTAGCGCTTCCCAGAGCGAGACACTTTGTTCTCCTGATACGCAACCCCAATTAGCAGCGAATAATCCATGTGTCCAGCCTTCCTGAGAAATTCGTAGTCCCCCAGCAGTTGCTGAATTAGCAACTTCCGCCGGTGGAGTGGCAACCAGAAGAGACGCGTCAGATCCTTGTCGTGCAAGGTCGTCAGCTTCTGTGTATCCTCCGCTCCCTTCACTACCACCACGTCTTCCCTTACAGGAAGGGAATCACGGGAGTCTACGGCGTCAGTGCTAACGAGCACATCGCGGTTCGTGGGTGTCTCAATCAAGTATGGGTCTGGCTCGTAGGCACTGCGAATGAGGTGCGGGTAGTATTGATACTTGCCCGGCTTCGGAAGGCGGCCTTTGATGTCCCACTTCTCATGCAGCACCGTTGCAGCCCTAAAGATATCGTTGAAGCACACGATGTAGCCCACCTCCTTCCCTGCGGAAAGCTGCAGCAGCATATAAAATCGCATGAGGAGGCTATTTGGTTGGGTCGCGATGTGCTGCGCGTAGGCCCGTAGCACACGCAGCAGCGCCTCCACCTCTTCCTCTGCGATGGTCTTACACATAAAGGCCATCCCTTTCGATTTGAGGAAGAGCGCCTGAGAGCGCCCCTCGCCCAACTCCAGCTTCAGCCGCTCCTCTGGCAAAGACCATTCGCCCGCAAACTGAGCATCCGTGACGCCCTCGACTTGGCGCACTAATGAAAACACTTTTGGCGCGTACTCTTTGACATGCAAATCGACCATGTTTCCATTGACATCCACCGAAGAGACGGTGAAAGGGCGCATTGCTGCACAGTCTTCCTGATTGATCGTGCTGCAGCATGCTGCTAAACTGCCCCCCGTGCGGCCTAACCTTGGCGAGGGCCCCGAGGCCGCTTCGGCACATCGCAAGTGCGATGCCGCCACCTCCTTGAGAGCTGCAGCCACCTGCACGGCTGTGAGACCCCTTCCACTAGTCGCAGCACCACCTGCTTGACCCATGGCCTGGTCGCTAAGAATAGGTTGCTTTCTTTTTTCCTTTTTGTTTGGAAAGCATTCGAATAGTAATAATAATAATAGAGGATCTCTTGCGTGGGTTACTGCGTCGGTATCACCGGCATAGAGAGTTGATGGAAAAAACAGAAGAGAGGGTCAATCACCACGCGCACCACCACAACCGCAAGCACCAGCACGGATGTGTGTTTGTGTGTGTGTGAGAGAGAGAGAGCTTTTCCTCAGCGTAGGTTCTGTGTTTCTCCGGGAAACGGAGGACGCTAGAGGGGCCTCTTCGCTGACGATGGTGAAGTCGAAAATGGTAGAGCGAGCCAACGCAGAGATGTATGGGTTGAAGAAAGGCGAAAAAGACGCTGGAAGGGGGGCAAGAAAGAGGAAATCAACACAACCGCCGCAACATAAAAGGGAGGAGTTCGAGATGCGCCGCACGCCGGTCCCTGACGGCGTCGAGACGCACCGTTAAAAGGAGGTGAGCGAAGGCAGAGGCGTGTAGAGAGGGAGAGAGAGAAAAAAACCCGGCAGAGGGGTAGAAGCGAGCAGGAATATCTCGCTTGCACATCGTCATGGCCCCGGTGCGAGTAAAACGGAGTCTTGGGTGGATAGCATATGCCAAACAAATACCAAATAAAGTCAGTAGTCAAAGCTGCACCACTACACTCGCCGAGAGAAGAAGGGAGAGAGACGAGTCATAGCGGCGGCAGGGGTGGGGAGACTAGAAGGAAAAAGGCAGCACGCTGAAAAAGAGCACCTCATCTTCACTCTTCACCGATATTTCGTCATCCCTTTTCTCTTTCGTGCTTCAGTTTATTCATTTACGGGAAAGTTGTGGTATTGCCCTCGTTTGGAGAAGTCGCGTGTGAAGGTCTGTCATGGTCGCACACCGAAGAACAAAAAAAAGAGAGCGATGGACTCCGCATTGTAGGAGCTCCCGATCCCTTTCAAAACCACACCCTTAGACCCAACCCCACAGCCCTTCAGAGCGGACGAATGCACCGTGAGGCTCGATCGAAGAAGATAAAAGAGGGAGCTCGGTTCGACACACGTCATCCTTTCTTTCTTTCTTCGTGTGTCTTCAAAGGCCATCACCGTCTGTCGTACTTGCGTAGCAACTTTTCTTTCAAGGACAGCGCTGGTGGTTCGGGAATACGAGCTTCAGGCACAGGGCCACCTTCTGCCGGCGGAATGCTCTTGAGTACGCTGCTGTCCCCCCCGTTCGCATCCTCGCGGCGCCGCTTGTGCGACAAGAGCTGCTGAAGAATATACGCCTCGGTGTCCGCCTGTGAGGCCGGTCGCGACCCCTCTACAGTTGCAGAAGAGCCCGTACTCATTTGCTGGGAAGAGGAGCGAGCAGGTCCTTCAGTAGGCGGATACGTCTCGGCATCCGTTGTGCCAGTCTGAGGGCTTGCACCAAAAATTTTTGCCTTCATGGCGCGACGGCGCTGCTCGCGCCAGTCTTCCGGGTTGGCGCAGAGCCGCAGCAGCTCCGGATTCACGTTTGACAAATCTCCATCGTAGTCCGCCATGGCCACGAAAGGAACAGCGGCAAAAAAAACGCACGAGTACTCTCATGCACAAACCTGCAGCGAATCCAACGAAAGTTTCACTGCCAGCACCCCCGCTGATGGTGAATCGAAGGCGCGTGGCGAAACGACAACGTAAAAGAACAAGAAAACAAAAGTAGCTGCTGCATAAGATAATTCTATCGTCCACCACGTCTCCGTTTCCAGAAAAACAGAGCGAGGCAGGAGTGGAGGGGTTTCACCGTGTAGAATGCGTAACAGCCGTTGTGGGCCATCTTTAAGGCAGCAGCGGATGAACAAAACCAGGAGAGAATGGAAGAACATCTATCAGAAGGCAGCGCACTGGGAAACGAAATCCCGCCAGGCCACAACGTTAGCCGCAAGACATCCCAACTACAGGAGATCCTCACGGGCTAAGCCGTCCCAGCTGAAATGACTACTCCCGTCAAACGCAGGCTGTCCAGTACCTCCGGAAAGAGCCCTCTGCCTGAAGGTTCCACAACGCCCTAAACAGTAGTTATGCACTTCTTTTCTCTTAAGAGGGAATTCAAAGAATTAATTCTTCCGCTCCAGCGATGCTCACATGAGTTCCGAGAGAAGCGCGGCGTTCGCTCGGTTTCCTGTAAGAGCAGTCGCACATCGATATAACATCAAAGGCACACCGCCTACCCCGCCGTCATTTCATCAGTCGTCCGCACTCTTTCCACTTCCCATGAAGTGTTTCATCAATCCCCTTTTTCCCTCTACACCTTCCCAACCAAGCCCTAATCTGCCATCCAACAAGAGCGATAGACCGAGTTCGAATACCACCCCGGCAGGCCGCAGTTCATCGTAACTATGACATGAGATATCGTGGTGTGATCATCGGTGGGTCACGCAAAGTAAGGATAGGTTCGAATCATGACAGCAGGCACACGCACACACGCATTGTCGGACTCTCGGTGTCATGGAATAACCCTGCTACGTACGGTCGAGAAGACACACAGCAGAGGAGCTTAAGACATCTTTGGCTGCCACACCCGGCCGCCGATGCAGCCAGGCCCTTCAGGCGCACCCCAGCACCGCGCAGCCACACCCCAGCATCCCCAGAGCGTGCCTCTCATCGCAAATGCAACGCGCGCATGCACACGCGCGTGGCTCGCACACAGCGGGCACCGCAGCCCGTCCGCACACTCCTGCAACACAACGCGCCGCTGCACAAGACAGCACAGCCGCAAGGAACGCAGGGGAGGCAGACGGATCAGTGCTGTTCGACCAATTGGTCGGAGGCCACCTCATGGTATACACTCAGTTCAAACAGAACGCATTATGTACTTAGGATCCTCATATCCGCCGCATCCCAACCGCGCCCGTGCCCGCCGCCACCACCAAAGCGAAGCTCGCCCCTCCCGAGCCCGCAGCGATGCGCACACACCCCACCCTCCTCCTTCCCCTCCGCAACACGCTCAGCAGCTCTTGGGCTTATTTTCTGCGAAGTGATCCACTGGCAGTTGGCAGCCTTCGCGGTAAGCATCACCCGGCGCATTCCGCAACCCACATCACAACGGCAGCAGTGCAACACCCAGGCCCGCAGCGCTGCCAACAGCACCGACGGGGGGCGGAGGGAGACAGAGCTGCCGGGGCATGCCACGCACCGCCGCCGCTCCCACCCCGGCAGGCCGCAGTTCATCGTAACTATGACATGAGATATCGTGGTGTGATCATCGGTGGGTCACGCAAAGTAAGGATAGGGTCGAATCATGACAGCAGGCACACGCACACACGCATTGTCGGACTCTCGGTGCCATGGAATAACCCTGGAGGCGTTCCAGACCCACCCCCCGCCTGCTTTCCTGTACGTGCACGGAAGGCATGTGAGCGAACAGATATGCTGCGCGGAATTTGTGAAGGGCCCGCGCGTTTCCTGAAGTGACGAGCGAAAATTCATCGACGTGTGCCGCAGAGGGGATGGCGCACCGACAGTGGGGAAAGGGGGCGGAAGGACAGAAAGGAATGGCTCAATCAATAAAGTGTAGGAGAGGAGTTTCAAAGGTACTACGACTTGTGAAACGGACGTGTTACTCCCACCAGCTCCTCCCCACCCCGCCTTTCCTAGAGGAGAGGTGGGGCCGCCAAAATCGCACGTCAAGGCGGTTGTCGACGTTGATGCTGAGAAGCATATAGATATAGGTGGTGCTACGAGTACTCAAGGTTGGTGGCGAAGAGAGGTTACGAGGAACCTCCTTCCATCGCCGGACCGCCGAAGAGACGGTTGTCACGTTTGATCTTCCGCGCTTCCTGTTTCATTGGATCAAAGAGTTGAGGTGTTCGGGGCACACACTCCGGTAGGTGAGACAGAGCAGCCGCGTAGCTCTTCGAGCTTGATCCATGGCTAATTCACGCTTTTCCTTCTCGTCCCTTTTTTTCAGTGATATGCCTTGATGTTTAGGCGGGAGACAAGCTGCTGTTTTTGTTTTGTATGCTTCTGTGTTTGTGTGCGACTCTCATCTATAGAAAGATATAGGTGAGTAGATGGATTACTCTTTTAGGATTTTGCATTGGAGAGGGGTGAAGAAGGAAAGATGCGGCTGTGTTGCTGCATTACCGAATCTTGCAGATACTTTCAAGAGGTTGTCTTTTTCTCGGTCTCTCTCCTCTGCAGGAGGCGTGTCGGCGAACAATCTTCGATTGAAAGTTACTCGTGATTCTCTATGTGCCTCCTCCTCAAATCATTTCTACCCTCCCCTCTTCCTTGACATCACCGCACTTCGGCGCTCTCGACTGGCAGGGTGTAGCGTGGTGCTGCATCCATTTTTCCCGCTCCCGATACCCCTTTCCACCTCCGCCCCCCCCCTCCCTCTAGAAACATGCTAGCTTGAATTTTCATGCACCGGTATTCTCCCAATTTTGCTGTGGCTTGTCTCTCCCGTTCCAATTCTCCCAAGGAGAGGCGTGAACAGCTTCGATAACGTATCTGCAAAAAACAAAAAGGAAAGGAGTACGGGCGAGATGAAATAGTGGGTGCTTCTTCACCGCTTCGAGGGAGATGCGGGCCTGCGAGGACAGGGTGAGGGTACGGCGGAGGAGGACGCGGAAAAAGAAACGGCGCCGGTGAAGGGCCAGCGTAGGACGTCTCATTGATCGGAAGACGTCACCATCAACAGGGCATATGGGTCATACCACAGGGGTATCGACACAGGGGAATGAGGACTGCGAGGCTGAGCGTCGAGCCTGCGCTCCAGACGCTTCTGCCACTCCACCTGCATGTGCTCCGCAAAATCGCGCTTCGCATTGATAAATTGAACCGTGTCCTCCTCTAACGTTGTGGAGAGCGGTGGCACTCGCAGCTCCACTGGTAGGCGTACCGCCGAAAAGGTGTTCACTCGCGGTACGACCCACCGTTGCATGTCCACCGCATCACTCAGAGTCGCACACAGATCGCCTGTATCGGTTTCGTGGCGACGCCGCTTCAAAGGATTCTCCGGCTTCGAGTCTTCGGCCCGCGGTGCCTTGAAGATGTAGCGTTGCTCCATGACCAAGAGCAGTGCACCCCAGGCAGGACGCTTCGCCTCCGGGATGAGAGACAGAGTGCGTAACCACGACAAATCTCGCGTGTGTTGCTGGCTCATGTTCGTCCGCCACGCCTGCTGCGACGTGTGTCCCCACGCGGTGATGCGCCAGCGAGCGAGCTGCTCGACGAGCCGCATGAGCAAGTCAGCCTTCCCGTTTTGAATGAAGTACGATGCGAAGCGCCGCAGTGACAGAAGACCACCCAATCGCTCGAAGATGGCCTGAACGCCGCTGCTCGAGGCCGCCAGCACGTCCATCAAAATGCACATCTCCTCCGCCAGCTCCGTCATCTCGCAGAGTCGGAGGAGGCCGGGAAGGGCCTCGATTCGCTCGTCCGGGAAGGCCTTCGATGGCTCTCCGCCCTTCACGTGGGCCAACACGGAAAGCCAGAAAAGATATTTCATCTCTGATGGCATCTGCCTCACACTGGTCAAGGCAAGAGGAGGCGTTGCGGCTGTAGGTGAAGCGTGGCCGTGGCCACCGCCGCTACTGTGCTTCATCGGCATCTTCACCGGGGGACGGGCTACAGCGGCGCTGGGCAGTACTGGAACCTTTACGCCAGCAGTGCCGGGTAGACGGCCTGCGAAAGGTGGACGAGCCTCCTCTCTCGTGGAAGCTGGAAATGCCGGTGGCGCCCGCGGTGCGGCGAGCACGGATGCCGTCGACGTAACCGCTACGGAAGATCCTGTCGACTGAGGAGGCGCAGCGGCCACCTGCACCGCCTCAATTCGGTATCCCGCGCCGGTTCTCAAATACGTTTCGATTTTTAGTCGGCGATCCTTTGCAGATGGAAAGCGCACGTTCGCTGTCGACTGCTCACCGCCGTAGCGTGTGCCGCCCTTTTGCCAATCCATGTACTTTGTGCGATATGTTTGCTCGGTCAAAACAGAGGTTGGTACGCGGCTCTCGAGAATCAGAAGAGGGGCAAGCTGGTTCACAAAAGCATCCCATAGCGGCTTCAACGGGCCAGGCTGCAAGGCATCGTAGAGCAGTTTCACCATATCACAGCAGCAAGCGAAGCAGATGGCCAGCTCGCCTTTGTTTTTCCAAGTAAAGCGCAACATCGCTCGACCGCTGCGCTGTGCGCTTTGATGCTGCTGCTGGTACTCCTGCCGAACCTCCGTCACGAACATTTCTACTGCGACACGAAAGTAGTCGAGCACGCGGTGACGACCCTCCGGGTACCGCTGCTTATCCGTACTAAGGCGACGCAGCACCGTCGTCAGCTGCTGTAAGTCTTTCAGGGGGGGAAGTGGAATATACTCATTGTCAGGCCGCTCGAAACGCAGCTCCGGGTTCAAGTGAACATAGCCTTGCTGCTGTGACGGCGGCTGTTGCTGCTGCTGTCTCTGCGGTGCAGAGGCTGCGCCACGTGTCGCGTTCAGCGACGCTGCCGTGTCTCTCCGTTGAGCTGGCGACAACGGCGTCTTTCCAGGGGACTCAGAGCTGGGGGATCGATCCTCACTGCCACTGCTAGTGATACTGCTGCTGCTGCTGTGCGTGCTACTGGTTTCATCAGACTCGCTACTCGTCACGGTGGAAGCACTGCTTGACGAGGTTCTCGGCGACCCTTTCTTGTCGCCCACAGTCGCTTCTGTCGAGAAGGACATGGGTACAACAACGCCAAAACGGCCGCGCTCCCCCCCCCCCACTTACCAAAAAGAAACCCCGATGTTGGATGCGAAGGGAAAAGGAGTGGATCCTCTGCCTTCGACCCTTCGAAGCGGCGGATGAGGAAGAAGGAAACAAGATCGATTCCTGTCGATGGAGAGTCGCGCGCAAAGAAAGGGTGTAGCGTGAATGACCTCTCTGGCAACTGAAGCAGTCGTGCGCCACCTCAAGGATCGTGTGTCGAGCGAAAGAAATGTGGAGTCCACGTCCGTGCGTCTGCCGCAAAGAAAGGGGCGGAACCCCAACACGATCCTCACGTGAAAGAGAAAGAAGAAAAACAACAAACGAGAAGGGAGAGAAGAGGGGTGATGTTGGACGGGTGCCGATCTCGTTCCTGATAAAGGCTTGATCTCACCGGAGAACGGGTATCGGTGTGTGCGTATGTTGTGTTAGGCGTAGGTTTGCAGATGTTTATATATATATATATATGTGATGAGAGGTATGCAAATGGTGGAAGGGCAGGACTGTGCGTGCACGTAATCTCGTAACTGCAGTGAAAAGGCTACCAATATAAGAAAGAAGAAAAAGAAGATAGTTGGCAGCAGCACGGAGAAGATACTGGACAGGCCCTTTGCCGTCACGCAGAATAAACGCAGTCCAAAAAAAATAATAATAAAGAAGGCCACGTGAGGAGAAGGCGAAGACCCATATGATTTGAGGTGCAGGAGGACGGACGATAGCGGGAGACTGGAAGGGAGCCGCATGGTGGCGGAAGAAGGGTGGAATCAGAAGCAGTGCACGCACGCACAGAGACAGAGAGAGAAAGAGAGAGAAAGGCTTTCAGAAATGATTCTTCATGGATACCAGGGCGGTTCTTATGATGAATGGGTGCCGTGCAGCACCGTGCAACACCTCCTTGGCGATCATCTGCGATGTTACTCCTGTTCTTGTACACGCCATAGGACCGCATCGTCCTTATCAGCGGCGTCGAACTCCGAAGGGTCACACACACATTGAGAATTCGACTTCGCAGCGGTATGGCAGCGGTGCTACGCAGGTAAAGGCGAACCCCGTCAAGCATCGCCTTGGGCGGCTCCCCTTCACACTGTGTGACAACCACTGCAGAAGTGAAGCGGTTATTCGCCCGACTTTTCAGATACGTTTGGTGTGTTGGTTCTGTGGAACGAGAAAAAGAGGGAGGAGCTAGGACCCATGAGAAGGCGGAGTAAGAGGAGACGAGAGCGTATCTTGTGCGGAGAGGAAAAAAAGGGGGATTACAGAGTCATGCTCCGTGCCTTTCCTCTTTTCTGCTCCCTTTTCTCCTCCCTACCTCTCGCATGAATGGAACAAAAAGAAGAGAGATGAAGCCGCTTACTCCGCTGAGCGAGGCTTCACGATTCCTCTTTTTGTGTTCTCTTGTGCCTTTGCTCAACCTCTTCATCGTCTTCTGCCCATGTTCCCCCTCTCGCGCGGCCTCATAGGCAGAGGAGTAGCAGATGGGGAGGAAGGAGGAAAGGAAGCATAAGCCGTTTTTCTGGAGTGGGGGGGGGGGGGGGGGAATAGGGAGGATGCGATTGTTTTAGTGCGTGCGGCAACTCCTGCCTCACCCTCTCTGCTTCTCCTTCTCCCTTTCGATCTTTGACGTTCGCGCATCCCAAGATAAAAGGGGGAAGAGGAGAGAGAGAAGCAGCAATCCGCTGGTCTCCCAAAGTTCCCGTAGTCTTACGCTGATGATGGCCCTGAAGTCGACATTTCAGCAGGGCCGTGAGGCGGCGGGCGAGAGGGCGTCAGAAGGGCTAGATTTCGTAGTGAGGTCCAGCACGTCGCGTAGAAGCTTGATCTCCCGTGCAGCAAGCACCTCTTCCAGGAGCGGGGCCTCAGCTTCTGCCTCAGCCACATGTCGACACACAGCAGGGCATAAGTGAAGAGACGCCACGTCAGCGAATGTGCCACAGCCTTGGGAGTCCAAAGATGACTTCGAAGCAGAAGCAGCGGCAGCAGGAGGTCGCGGAACATTGGGAGAACCCTGGTCGCGAAGTTTATACGCGTCGAGCACCGCTGCACACAAACGTTCCACCGCGTGTGGAGATGACTCGATGCCCGGCGGTGGCGGGTCGCGTACGAGCGCTGTGTGGTAGATGAGAGCGACTTGTGGAGGTGGAAGACGCGCAAGGAGGGCGGCAGTTTCCGTGTTGTCCATGAGGCACAGCGCGAACTCGCTCATCACAGGGCGGAGCGCCTCGCTCCGCAGAAGCTCTTCAAAGCTCATGTGAGGGAGTATGATGAAGTGTCTTCGTCAGCAGAAGTGAGAAGAGAGAAAGAAGAAGGCGGGGAAAGGAGGGAGGAGCGACATGTTAACGTCGTCCAACGCGGGCAAGTACGCTTTTTCTACCAGTGGCTCCATGCGATACAGTACGGAGCGCTGCATGATCTTCGATCACGAAGCCGTCGACGACATCCGCTGCAATAAGTTGACGTATTCGCACACTAAGAAAGGAGCGTGCGTGGGGATGGAAATGGGTTAGCGGGCAAAACAAGGGCAAGCGCGCTCTGCCCTGGGAAAGAAGACCACCTCGTGGGCCCTTTCCACGCCCGCACGGCAGTCGGGCAATCGCGACGGAGCCCTGTCTAGGAACCCTGCTGACCTGCACTAAATAAGGATAGAAGAAGTTGGCGCCGCGCGAACTTAGCTTTTCTTTTTGGAAAGAGCTCACCCTTACACTGCCGTTTACTCGAAGTCGCCGTGAAAGTAGCGAACTGCACTGGGTGGAAGCGACCCCCGTCGGTGTCGAACATGCTTGAAGGCACCCGGAACGCTAGTTACGCAAGTCTCTCCCACATGCCCATCGATTCGCGCACATCTCCACACGAATGTGTGAAGCACATAGCGAGAAATGAGAACCTTTTTTTTGCGGGTGATGTAGTTGAACATCCGATACCACCGCACTGTACCACGGTAGGGGGGAGGAGAGGAAAAAACTCTACGCGAAGCCAGCAGAAGGAATTTGGTCTTAGGCGACATGCACAAATCATCTTCTCGCCCCCCCCCTCTCCCTCTGCCACACTTACACACACACACAAATATACACACGCTCATGCACTCCTCGAACACAACAAAAAGCGAGAATGATACGCGCTTCCCCACGCTAAATATGTGTCGCAGCATAGCGCTTCAGCCCCTCGCACACGCCGTCTCAAACCACACGCGCCTGTGTTACCTCGTTCCTGGCCTTCACATCACCGACGCATCACATGTCCTGTGGAGAAGTTCTTCGGCGCCCCACCGTCAATCCAGCTGTATCGTAAGAAGTCGGACGCGCCCCTTGAGAGGATCATAGACAGTGAACTTCTCATGCTGGTTCCAGTGCGCTCGCAACGCCTCCTCGAACCCCGCGGGTGTTGTCACAGCAGCACGGCCGATGTGCGATACGATATGACCGACGTGCAACTCATGTGCGGCTGCGGTTGAACCACTTCGCACGCGAACCACGGTAACGCCCTCCTCCCCTGCTTTGACGGTCACGCCGAAACGGTCCGCGAAAACGCTGTTCTCGGGCGGCGATGGTGACGCGGCTGCTGTCGACGCCATCGCACCCTCTGGGAGACGCCCCTGCGCGGCCTGCTGAAGCATTAGGGTCGTAAGCGCGTTACCCGCACTTGCCTGTGAGGGACTCGAACGACGCAGCTCCTCTGCGCTTTGCTGCTCTGGAGCATCAGATAAAGGAGGCAGCGGGAGGGCTATTGGGGTATTACTCACTAAAGATGTGTAGTTAGCACCCGCTGCGGTGGTGTCCACTGCGGCATTTGAGTTCGAGCTGAGGGAAGCCACAACTCGCTCCATATCCTTCAGACGCTCGCCCAGCATCTCCGTCGTCGCTGAGGTCGCCATCGATGCCTCTATGTTACGCAGTTTCTCTTTCACGAACGTCATTGTAGCCTCAGCCTCGTGAGCGTCAGACAGCGGTGCCAACGTGAGCGCACTATACGTACGCGCGACAAAATCGCTGTAGGCGTCCGTTGTTTCCCGTACCTGAAGCTGTGTCGAAACGCACATCTGATCGAGCTCATAGATCTTCTTCTGCATGTCCTCGCGCACCGCTAACAAGGCATCACTTCGTGCCATTTCTAGTTCCTCGTTCACTTGTTCAACCACGTCACTGCACACTCGGCGACGAAACCTCTCCATCTCCTGCTGCGCCTCCATCCGCATGGTGCGTAACTCCTTGGCCGAAGTGGCTCTAGCAACGTCATTGATGTTCTTCAAGTCCTCCGCGTAGTTCTGCAGGCTGCGCTCCGTCGCCACCAGGAGGCTCTCGTGCGCGGCCCGTAGCTCGTCATTGTTGGAAGCGGATCCCCCTGGCTGATGGGGAGGGGATAGCTTTGAGTTAACGCTTGCTGCGCGGTCCCCTGATGTTTCGCATGGTGCGCGATGGGAGCCACCCACTCCACTACTCGATGATGTGGCGCAAAACCCTCCGTGGCCCCCTACGACATGCGAGCCTGTATGTGGGTCGCACGCAGTCCGCAGCTCTGACTTGAACAGCTCTGTGTCGTTCACATGAGCCACCAGAAGAGAAAGTACATCAACGAGGTACAAGGGACAGGTGCCACTCTGACACAGCATATCGAACTTTCTATTCAAGACCGTGGCCATGGTGAGCGATTAGGCCACAAAACCCCACACGGTTGACGAGAAAATAAAAAGCGGAAGCCGCGATCTTTACACGGCAGCAGAGGTCGACGAGAAGAGCGCGCAGGGTTGAACAGAGCGGAGTACAGCAGATCAGCAAACTGCAAGATGGAGACGCTGGCGTGTAGAATGGAAATCGGGAAAGAAGAAAAACGTGAAAAAGGGGAAGAGGACTGGAAGCAGATAACAAATCTGGTGCTCGGCCTTTGAAGGAGAGAGGGAGAGAGGCATCATGGCGAAGTCAACGCAGCGCGTTCTTTTTCATTCTAGTTGTACGCGCCTCCCCTTTTACATTTCATCTCCCCCTCCCCTCCCTCCACCCCTTTCTCAAGTTGCCAGGCGTGTTTCCTGTATTTACGGCACAGATACATGTTGAGGTGAGGAGTGTGAAGGTCGCCTTGACGTGATATCTGGGCACACAACCAATATTTTCTTGTTGGTGCGCTGTTCTGCTGCAATGACGGTGGTGGCGTCTGTCAACGCTCCACTCCACCTCCTGAAAGAACTTGCTTCTGCTCCAGTGTCATCGCCTACGTGCACAGCCGTAATAAGAGGAGCTTTGGGCAGCCTTTGCACGCCCGAGTCGTGCCTCGCTTACATCCTTTTCGAGATTCCTCGAATTCATCCCTATCCAATCGTAGCAGTACACTCACTTGGAAGGAATGGAAAAACGAGAAGAGAGAAGGCATAGAGAAGACGAAGAGAAGCGTAGACAAGTCACGTCAAGTCCCGCGCCTTCGCTCTACCACCACTACGACCTTATCATGACTAGTCTGATGTAGCTCTTCTTGCGGTGGAGGAGGCGCAGATGATCCAACGTTTTATAAAATGTTGAGGGAAACGACGGCGGAGGGAAGAGGGAGAAGTGAACTCTTCCAACAACAGCAGCAACTAAAGTAAGTCCTCTCCTTCCACCGACAGCAGCGACATATTTCGATTCACTCTTTTCCTCACTTCTCTTGTTTCTTCTTTCCGTTAGGTGGGCACGGGGGTGCCTGAGGGAGCGCTCCAGCCCGTGCCTATGTATCGAAGGAGGGCAAACACCCAAGTCCCGTCATCTTCTTTTTTTGTCCTGGAGCTCCCCACCCCTCTACCGCCCCATTGGATGAGAGGGGGGGACAGAAATGGAAGCAGAACTTCCCTCAGCCCCGAAACGCCGCCATGTGACCCCCACTCCTCCCCCAGGCTATCAGGCATAGCAGCTACTCTTGCAGAATATGGCACTTCTTTTTATCGCGCAGCGTCGCCATAAGGGATGTAAAGCGTCCACGAATGGCATCCCCTTCCGATGAAGGAATCGGCAGTTGCTTCGCGATGAGGGTGAAAGGCGTGTTTCGCTCGATAAGCATCTCCAGCACGAAGCACATGCCGCGCTCCGTCACGCGCGTCCCGCTGATATCGAGAAAGTCAATCTGGCCCGCCTGCGGGGAGAATCTAAGCGTGTGCACCAGGAAAATGAAGGTGGAGTCGTCGAGAAAGGTGTTGTTCGCCGCGAAGATACGGCGTGCGCTCGTCATTCGCCCATTGGCGATGGCGATTACGACAGGCAGCACTGGCAGGGATTCCAGATGGAGGTCTGGTGCATTGGACACCAGCAGATCCACCAAGTTCTTCTTCCCCTCTTCGCTCTCCACTTCTCGCGCAAAAAAACGGAACAGCTGGTCGATGGAAAACTGCGTTTTGGCGGTGGCCTTCTTAATACGCTCGAGGCGCTGCGCCTCTTCAATGATTTCCTTCCGCGTTGCCTCTGCCTCCCGCTGCAGTTCCGACACCGTCTTGCGCTCGCCGTCGCTGTACATTGCGTCGTCCCTTATATATGTGCTGCACCTCGTCGGCCGACTCCTTCCTGAACGTGTGTGATGAGGAAGAGAACCGCTTGTGTGTTCGATCAGTGTAGCCTCGAAGCAGATGCTGCAGGGATCCCAGCCGCTACACTACACCACCTACACACCCACCTCCGCAAACCTCGGTGGAGTTCCGGTGAGTACGGCGGATGCCAGTAATGGCAGACCAATTGCAAAACCTCTCACCCAACGTGGCAACCCAGCTTTTTTCGGCGCTGGTGGCACGCTATGAAACCCCAATACAACGAATACGACCCAGAAAACAAATTACGAGACAGAACGTGTGGGAAAGTGGACATCACACAAACCATCCGAAGCGTCTCATGCGCCGCGAGAGATTTGGCGGAACCCAGGAAGAGGAAGTCAGGCCCCCACCATACATCGTGGGTCGAAAGCGCCGCCCTCACGGGACCTGCCCCACCATACATTCTTGTTCATGTGCTTCTTTTTGATTTTCGTGCGAATGTAGAGGTGCGTCAGCTCAGTCTGCGGATTCTCATAAAGAAAAAGGCAAGCTGTAGCACGAGAATCCATGCGTTTCGTCGACATGTCTATGGACATCACCGAAAAAAAAAAGGATGATGCCGTGTCACCCGATCGGATCTGGCTGCTTTGGGAAGAGCGGAGCGGGAGATAGGTTTGTTATCATGGATGGATCGCCTCTTCATCGCCTGCTCAGTGAATCAGTTTTCTTCTCTGCAACTTTGATCGAACGGGAGGCGCCCCCCTTTCCAATGTCGATGGACTGTCGACCGCACACACATCTCTTCCTTTGCTCACTTGGGTGTATCGAAAAGGAAGAGCGTGTTGCACCGACGAAATGACGCCATCAGAACCAAGGTTCCAAACATGCATATAGCTTTATTTTGCTTGTATGCGTGCACCTCGAGAATGCATATGCCCGAAGAGGAGGGAATGGGGAGCAAACTTTTCGCATTTTCGTCTGTGGGGACGATCCACACTCTCTATTGCCGTGTCCACCTCATCCTCACTATCCCTGCCCAAACCTTCCGCATATCCCCCACACACCTATAGAGAACAGGAGAAAAGAGAGAGGGCGGGAGACAGAACCGCGATAAAGAGATCAGAAGAAGTTCGACTTGATCGCGCTATACGTACCCGCCACACACACCAGAATGCCGAAGAAAAACGTCACCCACGTCAGTATCACGTGCTGCCACCCCACTTCCTCTACCGACCAGTACCCCGAACGAAGGGCGAAGAGGGCGGGGAGTACGAACGAGAGCGAGCCACCGCACACACCACCTAACACGTCAAATAGCACACGAATGTTGGGAACCGCAATACCAATCAGCAAAGCTAGCAGAGCTAGGAAGCCTGCCACAGTGCTGGACAGCCACCCTGGAACTGGATGTTCGTCGGCTCGGTAGCCCAGCGCGAGGACGACCGAGTCACGGGTGGGAAAGATAGTCATGGGGAACGCCATTGTGACGGCTACCACCATTCCTCCGTACGCGGCCTGAGCAGAGAGCGAGCTGAGATGCTTTTCAAAGTTGACAAGCACGTTCGGCTCCACATCCTCACCAAAGGTCATGGCACCAAAGACGCCGGTGACGATGTACACCACCGTGCACGCGGCCATGGAACACACCGTGCAGAGGCACATGCGTTTCACCGAGCGATTCTGCAACTCCTCGTAAATTTTGGGGGCCACCGGTTGGCAGCAGTAGCTAAACACAAAAGTAGAAAGCGCACTGACCGTGCTGGCATCAAAGCGACTCAGCGGGGCTCGAGCAACCGCGCTCCACACCCCGCCATCACTACCCTTCTGGGCAGAGGCAGCAGCTTCCTGAATGAACTGCATCACAAGGGCACCAGCAAGAAGCAGGATAGACACGGTACCCACCGCGGAGGCATACCGTAGGGTTTGGATCTTCCGTGCCAGGGACAAGGGGAACATGATAGTCGACCAGAAGATCAGCATTGCGGTGCGGCGCCCAATCCAGCTCGGTAGTCCGACTAATGCAATCACCGGTTCCACAAAATCGCCCATGACCACCACGTACATGACGGCCACACCCCAGCAAAAGACGACCGTCACGACGGCCGTTAACTTCTCTGCAACGGGGCCTAGGAGATCCATCGCGAGCTCCTCGTACGATAGCAGTTTCGTCAAGGCACTCACCTTCGACAGTAGAAACACACTGTACACGGTGAGACTAAATACTAACAGAAGTGTAAGCGTACCCCACCCGATTCCGCAGTGCTGCATCGCGTAGGGCAACGCGATGACGCCAGCCCCGAAAGTAGCAGATGCTAAGTTGAACGCGCTCGAAACGAGGTCACCACCCTCAGCCATGTAGTAGCGGTCGTAGAACATGGGAGAGAAAGCGAAGAGCCGACGGTCCCGTCTCGTAAAGACCGGTACGCTGTTCGCTCGACGCATGTCATTTCCATCGGACTGGTGAGAGTCCGCGCTGTGGAAGGCGGCGTAGGAGTAGGACATGCGCGAAGGAGCCTTCCGTGGGAGCATCGGGCTCATCTCGTCCATCACCACTTCATCTTCGCCCATACTCGCGGCTTTCCAAGGCGCCACTCAACGACAGTCAAGCTCTTGTGTTGCAAATAAGTCAGTGCAGTGGACTAGGCGCGAGAGGAAGGAGACTGAAGTGAGTGAAGCGCCACCACCACGATCTATAAACTGCTAAGGAGGAGCAGGGAGGGGGGGAGGGGGTAAGAGAGGCGGGATACAGCGGCTTCGCAGCACGCACTCCCCCTGCAGACGTCCCACACAACGCCCCTCCCACGAATCCAGACAGTTGAAAGTCAAGGAGAGCAAAAGAAGGAAAGAAGAGGGAGATGTGGCCAACGTGACAAGGAGAAGAAACGATCCTGTATAGAAAGGAACGAAGGAGAACGCTCTACCTCAGCTCAAAAAAAATCTGAGACAAAGTCAAAAAATGACGCACTGTGGCACCAGTAACGACAGAAGATGCAGAAGAGCAGGCAACGGTCCACAGCGTAGCGAGAGACGAAGGTAGAGCGAGGAAGGGCGAGAAACTCCAGCAGGAAAGTCTACAAATGGGTGGAGACCCCTTAGGCAAAAGCACCAAGTTCCATACAGAGGGAGAGCGAAGAAGATACAACAAGATCTTGGGGCTTCGTGGTCTCACGACTGCAAGCTGGACGGAGCCAACAGGAAAGGAATCGATAGCTGATGCGGGAGACGAAAGAAGCGAAAAAAAAAAGAGAGACGGGCTAACGTCAATCCGAGTGACGACGCCCCTTCAACGAGCGAATCGGCACCAAAGATGTGGATGTGTGAATCCACCTGTGCGCGTGAGTGCCGGCTCGCCCGCAACGGCCGGCGCGTACCGTCCCCACTCGGGTGAGAGATGCTGGAACCGAGAAGTCGCACTCCTCGAAGAAACAGACCGAAAAGAGGAAGCAAATAGCGAAAAAAAAAACTCAAAGCGAAAAATATATGGGGAGGAGTGCAGCGAGAAGCCTGTCTTCTACCTTCATACAACAACTGCTGGATTTTCTTTGTGAAAGTGAATAGAAGCTCCATCTCATCGTCTCACGCGCTCACACGCACACACACATGACGCACCGTCACACCACCGCAACCCCCACGCCCTCGCGCTCGTCGTACCCCCACCCAGAATGGGGCGCGGCAGGAGCCTTCAAGAAGGCGTTAGAAGAAGGGCGGCCGTCACCCGCGAGGAGAGGGGCCGTGAACGAGTGGACGACCAGATGTAGAAAGAAGAGAAACGCCCAATATCGTTACAAGTTCAAATACATAAACAGGAAGAGAAGGTGCGAGTATACAACAACGAATGGGGAACGCAGGTGGGAAAAGTCTCGATTCTCTCGATCCCTAAAGTCCACCCGAGGCCACTGAAAGTAAAACTCGAAAAAAAAAGCGACAGCGACCACCGAAAAAAAAGCTAGGAAGTATGATGGTGAGCAGTGTGCATATTTACGGCGCTGTTGACAGAGAGAGAGACACGCACACACACACAGACACAATTTTCTGCAGATGATACAACTCAATATCTCCCTTTCTTGTCTTTTCCTCGCAACGGTCACTTCCCACGTCAGTCCTGACGGTTGCTTTCCTCTCGCTCTTTCTACTCTTCCCCAACTCCGAAAATAAAACGGAAAGCGGGGAATAGTAAAGAGCAGTCGAGTAAGGTCAGAAAGTATATAAAGGCAAAGCTAGCAACGAAGCAATAAGGACTCAGAAGGATGGTTCTATGCGAAGCTCGATACGGAGAGTCACTTCATCCAAAAGACGATGGAAAGGATGCGGAGCAGAGAAGAAGAGAAGGAGGTGGAAAAGGGAAAGGGGAAGACACTGTTGAAGCTCTGCGCTTCCGCTCTTGGTGAGACCGTAGCTGTTCACAAGCACGCGGTGGACGCGTTATTTGCGAAGGGGGGGAAGAAAAGATGAGCAGGCTGAAATGGGAGGGAGAAGCAGAATGACACCGAGGAGAACAACAGCAGCAGCAGTGGCAGAACTATCTGCAGCTCACATACAAAAGTCCCCTTCGCATAGTCGATATCCGATAAATTTATTTCTCACTTTTTTTTCGAAAAGTGCTCTTTGGTGGGGATGAATCTCCATTGCACACGCTTCCTTACATCTCCATCCGCCCGTAATACCTTCTCATCCACGCTCCCTCGGGTGTGCTGTACGACACATGAGCAAGTGAGACGTCGGGGGAGAGGGCTTTCGCACCAGCGGGCGCACCTGCTCGGTTTCGATTACCCACCTTGGCGTAATGGTCGGCGTGTCTCCACTCCCCCCCCGAATACAGCTGCATCCTCCCTTCTTCCATCCATCGGCAGCTACACGGTGGTGAAACACATCGCAGAACTTACCGCTCGTCTTTCTTTGATTGGTATTTCGAGGGGGGTGATACACAACGTACATTCAGACCGCTCCCTTCGCCTCACGGCGGCCTCATACAAACGGTACAAAGGGAGCCCGCCTGATGCAGTGCAGTCGGAGAGCAATAAAAAAAGAGAAAGAGAGAGAAGGATCGAATAGGTTTCGAAAATTCGATCGCATCCAACAAGCATCGCGGTGAACCCCAAGCGATAGGATGAAGTTATTTTTTGCAGGTTTATCACTGCCCTCCGGCTTGTCTTTTTTTGTACGGCTTTTTCTCCCCACGAGACGGCCATGCCAGCGTAGCACCACGGGCAAATCATCTCGTGCGACCGGCAACCAAACGCGGAGATAAAAGTGAGCACATCAGGTGCGTACTTGTTTCTTGGATCGCTTCCGCTGTGGGTGTGTGGCACCGGATCGCGCACTGATATCCTTAAGGCGAACTCGAAGGTAATCGAGCTGGATCTTCTCCGACACGCCGTGCTCGTTGCGCACGACGACTGTGGGGTCCTTGAACAGGAGTGTCCATTCGTTGTCGTGCAATCGATAGACTGGAAAGGCGATGCCGCTGTCATCGAAAGCAGTCTCCGGCAGCGGATGTGCCAACGATGACGAAGGCGCCGTTGGATCACTTTCCGAGGCAAGATGGATGGCCGGAGTAAGTGATGTCACCCTCTCGGTCGGCTCCACATCGGCCGGGATGTACAGCTCTCGATGGTCAGTCGTCACTGCGGCGTATCCACCGCCGCTGATGCTGCTCGGCGGCGGTGCTTGCACGGTGATGCTGGACATGAGAGGAGCCTCAGCGACCGTGGCTTCCATGGCGGCGTCGAAGACACGCCAAATTTCCTCTTCCTGGCGAGGCGTGGGGGCAGGGCGCAGCTCCGCCAGTGTGGCTGCCAGCGCCAATCCTGCAATGCTTTGCCTATACATAAGTCCCTTCGTTTTTTGTTTCTCGTGATAAGAAGGAGAGGAAACGTCCTGGTCAGAAATGAGTGAGAGAGAGAAGGGGTGGATATCCACGCCTCCCTGGCATCGCACGACAGCAGACAAATAAGCAAAAAAGCACTTTGTACGCGCTGTAGTGCGTGCGATTGCGTAGGTAGGAGTAATGAAAAGGGGAGCAAGAGCATCCCCCATTCCACGTTCCCGATGGGAAGACGCCAAACCGAACGAAAAGAAAAAGACGAGGGAAATGAGGCACCATAAATAGTAGAGAGAAAAGATAACCGCACCCCGCTTCTCCCTTCCTCTTCTTTGATTTCGCCCTTTCGCATATTTTACGTTCATGAGGGGAGGCTACTCACATCGGCTCCCACCAGCCTCGAGGGGAAAAGAAAGAAGGAGGCGGGCCACGCAACAGCAGGAAAAACCGCCACCCTAGACGCTTCACAAAAGGTACACTCAGGAAAAGGAAGGCGGCGAGCTCTACGACGGCACCATCACCGCCAAGATAGAATCGAACGAGCCTCTACACATCAGCGGAGGGAAGTTGAATTTTCCTGAGGCGAGACGCACATACGTTGTTCAACGACCTCTGCTTCATTTCTCATGGCGTGACAACCACTCCCATACACGGTGAGGATACTGCCTTCCTCTCCACCACCCCCCCTCCACACACCTTCTCGGCGCCTGTTTACCTTTCTCTACAGAAGAGCCAAGGCAGGGAGAACGGAATGCCACGAAGGTAGCGAACAAAAAAGCTGATAGGAGGAGAAAGGGGGGGGGGCAGAAGAAGCTGCAGCATCTCAAACTCCCGACAGAACAGAAAAACAAACCAGGAGAAGTCTGGAAAAGTCGTCGAGGGGGCTGAAGGTCAACCAGCAGATACGCACACACTCTGGCCATGTCTGGTTGTGTGCCTCTTCCATCTGCTGTTATTATTTTTTTGTGCAACGGAGCTCTCAGGGCTGCTCGGCTCTGTCGCATACATCACACACGTGACGTCAATCATCGCATGCGCGCCCAAGCACGTGCGTATCGGTGAAACCATACAGTCGCGCATCGTATTGTGCGTGAGTATTTGCTTGTGAAGATTGGGTAATCGAACATTTAAAATGCTGGCGAAGCTGCTCAGAAGTTTTCAAGAGTGTTCATTGGGGAGGGAAGGGGGGGGGGGGTAAGCAATATCGATAGCCGCGGCATCAGCATCAACATCCTCTAATTTCTCTTCGAATACCCGATAACGGCGCTACTTCCTTGGTTATCGTGTCAGTTTAGAGGAGGTATCACCGAGCTCAGCCAGTCGCTGCTCAGCAGGTGCTTTGTCCGTCGAACCGCGTTGATCAAGAGAGAAAACAACGAAAGAGAAGGGCGTCGCCTGGCTCTTCCCTCCGTCTCCGCGAGTCTTCATCCCCTTCCCAATCCAATCAGCCCAACAACACAAAAAAAAACGAGAGGGCAGCGACTTGAGAGAGAGAGAGAGAGGATGAATCGCCCATTAATCCACACCAGTCCGTGCTATCATCACTCTGAGCCGTTGTTGCTGTTTTTTCTTTTTTTGAGGGGTTAGGGGAAGTGGGATGGGGAGAGAGAGGGGCGCTTCCCATCCCACTCCCACTTCTTTCCCTCTCCCCTCTCTTTGTTTTAGAGAACGTTTTGCGTTCGATCTCGAGGTGGGCAATAAGGATGTGCTCTCCGTGTATACAATATATATATATATATATTGTGTTGTGGGTGTGTATGTCTAAGTTTTCGACATAACAACTCCCCCAAAAAAATACGCCAGAGAAAACCCTAAAGCCATCCTTCTGCGTCCCTGCCTCGATGGGAGCACGGCGTTCGTAACGAGCCAACGCTGAACTGTAAGATAAGAGCGATGTGATAAGAGATAATTGTGTGAAGAACGACAGAGGTCCTCTACACCGATGAAAGCTTGTACGCACAAATGCGTGTGTGTCTGTTCCTTCATGTAGCATTTATTTTGCTTGATCCCCTCTGTTAGGAAGTAGTGGTCGAAGATCCGATACCGAACACCTTCTTCACGAATTGCCTGCGCTCCTCAAGTGTCGCCCTCGTCTTGGGAAGCAACTCCTCATGCAACCCCCACTCCAGTAGTGAGGGCGTGGCGCGAGCCTCTTCCACCATGTTGGTCTGCGCGTCGCTGTGCGCATTCAACACGGCGCCGGCCCAAAGCGCGTTGACACGCGTTACGGCATCCATAGCAGCCCCCGGATGCGCTGCAAACACCTGCGCACACACGAAGATGAGTTCGTCGTTGCGCTCCTGCACGGCGGCGAAGCTGCTAAGGATTGTCGCAGCGTCCTTTACGTTGACGTACGCGCCGAGGCGAAACACAGCTGCAAAACGAGACGCGAGCAGCGGGAAGAGCTCCGCATCGAATAAGTCGAACGCGCTGAGAGCATGAAGCACTGTCGCGATCTCATCGGGGCGGAAGTCCGACGTCACTTTGCACGCCCGCTCCGCCAGGGCGCCGAAGACATCCTCAGAGGCAACGTCCGCCTCGTAGTAGGCATTAGCAACTTTGGCTATGGAAGCTGCATCGAAGGTATTGGCCAAGGCAGCGGTGCGTGCGCCGAGTGTCTCCATAACGTCAGCCTTGCCGCGTCCAGCCCGCACCACACAGGACACCAGCGACGCCATCAGGGAGGCGGGGAGCTCCTCCAGCTGCCCCAGGAGCCGTTGCTCGTACGCATCGAAGAGGTCCTCCTCCACCTGGCGCAGCTCTGTAAATGCATCGAGAAGAGTGAGGCAAATGATGGGGGAGGCCTCCGACACCTTTCGAAGGGCGTGATCATGCAGCGCCAGCATGAGACCCGGATGGAGAAATTTAACGCGCGATACGGCGTAGGCAACGTTAGCGATGTGCGCCAGCGACACGCGCGGATCCTTGAGCGCTTTCGCTCCGTTGTCGCACAGCGCACGGTAAAGTCCATCATGATGAACGCCGGACCGGCCGTAGGCGTTGATGAGCACCGCCGTCGTCACCGCGTCCATCGTAGACGCCTTCTCCCGCAAGAAAGGAATAAAAGTGAACAACACCTCGTAGAGGAAGCCGCTGCGTAGGACGAGGCAGCTATGCACAATGCGGGCCAACGACATCACATCCATTGTCCTCTCCGCTTCTGCTCCGAGGATCGCATCGATCACAGCAGCGAAGGGCTGACCCTTGGTGGTGTCGATGCGGAGCTGCGAGGCGACGTGGCACACCTTACTCGCCACAGCAGGTGTGCAAGCGGTGCTTATGTCATCTAGCACCTCGACCTCGTACAGCTGGCGGCCATAGCGGACCAACTCGGTGCGTCTATCCTGTGCCGTCTGGAGCTGCTGCTGAATCTGGTCGATAGAAGTGAGGAAGGCACTGGTGGTGATGGAGCCGTGTGCAGCGCCCACTACAGCCCGGCAGCTGAAGAGCACACGGCGCATTTTACAGCCCAACAACAACGGAAGCAGCGGATCTACCAAGGGGAGGGGGGGGGGCACGGAGGAAAACAGGGTAGGTAAGAACCACAAAATCTTTTCGCTTCTCTGCCTTCTTCTGTCTCCCTTCCTTCTCCACTCTCGCTCTAGTTCCACCGAGCAGCCGACTGCCAGCTCGGCGATCCGAAAGGAAAAGAAGAGAAGGCCGAACGGTGAAAGCCGACAAAAATAGCGGAAGGCACCCGTCTCGAATGGAAGTGGATATTGTGAATGCAGTTCGTGTGTGTGCGTGTGTTCATGCACGTGTTCACGATGCTGGAGCGAAAGTCCTCCCCTGGCTCTCAGAAAACACGCAGAAAACGCATTCAAGGGCGAAGATGGGTCCAGTGCTGGGGAGCTCACTTCCTCCTCTCTTTTCCCTTCTTCTCCTTAGCAGGTTAACGTGGAGGAAACGAAACACGCGCGCGCGATGTTTCGGCGGCGGCAGATCACCCGACACTACTCGCTCTTTCCGCAGCAGAACGAGATTTAAGGAAGAAAAGAAAACGAAGGAGTTTGTGCAAAAGGAAGGCGAGAACAAGATGAGGACGAAGACACAGATGAGCGAAATGGTAGCTCCAAGGCCCATGGGAAGGGCAGAAGTGGTGTGCTTCCAAGGAGCTGCACTACAGAGAAGTGGAGGACGGGGACACAGCGCCCCGGAAGGCATCCCCCACCGGTGTATTAGCGAACCCTCACTAGCCCTTCGCAAGAGAGGGCTGCCCTTCCTCCCTCCCCCACCCCGCTTCCTCCCCCGATAAAGCGGAGGCGCACGGATACGGTTGAGCGATCGTGAGAAGCAAAAGAACTGGCAAGTTCATACCTCGCAAATGCGGTTCGCACAGCTTTCCGGCACCTCTAGGAAATGAAGAAAACAAGCAAAGGAAGGAGGAGGCCGGATATCCCCGCGCTCCTCCTGCTTTGCTGGCCCAACCTTCCACGATTACCTCATGGGATTCGCGTCCTCTCCGTTTTTTGCCTCTTACCGTTCTCCTCCCCCCCCCCCCTCTGTGCCCTCAAACCTTTTACTTTTTCCACAACGAACGACAGAGCATCTTGTGGAAGGTAATGGCACAGGCTGCCAAGAGTCTGGGGGCTCACTAGGAGCACCTCACTGCTGCGTCAGCGGTGATGGCCTGCGAGAGAAAGTAAAAGGGGAGAGAGAGGGGGGTAAGAAGAGGGGAACAACACGTGAGATAAGGGGGAAGGCGAAATAGAAATGCGGCAGTCGGCGTAGGAGGAGTAAGACAAGAAAAGAACGTTGGGGGAGGGCTGAGACTCTGTTGCGGCACGCCTATGGTAATAAAACGCAGCGCATCCACTTTGCAAATGCCACGAGAGGAAAAAGGAGGGGGAGGCGAAACCACCAAAGAGAAAAGGAAATGGCAACAGCTGTGTGTGTGTGTGTGTCGGGAGGAGGAGGGGGGGGGATGTGTAGTTCATCGACGTGAAGGAAGGAAATATAAACATGCCGTCATCGAAGAAGTGCAGGAACCGCCAAACAGCGACGTCAAGGAGGGACGACACTAATATTACCCAGCACCGGTGAAGCGAAACAAACGAGATATGGCCGACATCCTTCGAAGCATCCGTTCCACACCGCTCTGCTGAAGGCCTTCCGCCCTCCTCTCTGTTTTCCCACTTCACCCTTTCCCCACTCCTCCGAGTACAACGCATCTCCTTCGCACCCTCCTCCCCCTATTCCCTCGGCTCGTCTGTGCAGCGCGTCTGTCAACCTACACAACCAGTCCATCTAAGCAGGTGCGTAGTATGAAGAGCACAACAAAGCGATACAGGTATCCTTGTGTTTCGAAACCCTCACCTTCTTCTCGCGTCCCGCCACACCCTTGTGTCGAAGAGGACGACATCAAGAGGTGCGCCTCAACTCTCGTCGACGTCATAGTGGCACACAAATTTGGTTCAAAAGAGCGATGTCCATATACATGAAACAAAACGTGATGTGGGTAGAAGCGTTGTCATTACGGAGACTGTGTAGCCATCCTCCTCCTCCCTCCCTCCCCCCCCCTCTCTCTCTCTCTATCCATCCGCTCAAGTCGCCCTATTCCACCCTCGAGACGATCGAGGATGTGTCGATGTGTAACTGTACCAGGGGGAAGCGGGTGAGGAAGAAAAGTGCTACCCTCGAATGCACTGCACAAACAAAAAGGTGTCGTCGTCCCTTCATCACCGCTCCATCCTAGACACGGCCACACTCACAGAGAAGGATGAGGGGCGCAAAGACATTCACCCGTTCCTCTTCCCTTCACCACCGCCGCCGTTCCCCCTGAGTTTCACTTTCATCAAACAATTTCGCCAAAAGCAGCACAATGATATGAAAGAAAGAAAATGAAAACTACTGGATGTTTTTCTTCTCACAAGGGAGGGAGAGGAAGAGAGATGGGGTCCACGGCAAACATTAGAAAACAAAAGACAACCGGAAACAAGGCGTAGTAGTACAGGAAAGTCAGAAAAAAAACCATAGAGAGAGGCGTGCACGGGAATAGGTGGAGTAACGCATAGCAGTACATTAGAGAAGGCCCAAACTCTTCATATACCTCCGAGACTCATAGCTACCGTAACCGTCACTCAGCGAGTCGTCGTTAGACATGGAGGAGGGTCTCAGCTTTCCTCTGGAACGCACTGCCGCTTCTCTAGCGTGGGCAGAGTTAGCTACCCCTGCAGGATCGCGATGCACCTCAGTAGAGTTGCTACCTCGCCCAGTGCCTGCACCGAGCGCTTTCTCCACCTGCCGCTCCGCCACCGGACTCCTCTCCCTCTCTCCGCGAGCGTCTACCGCCACCTCGTCAGCGTAGCCCGGGGCAGGCGGCTGCGTGGCCTCACGGCCCGACGGCCCCAGCGAGCCGCCTGTCTGAGTATTGTTCGAAGGAGCGCTGTGCACCGCAGCAGGTGGGGGGGATGTGGTTGGTACTGCGGTGGCCCTGCTAAGCGGCACTCGCCCCATGGAATCAGCAGGTACCCGACGGAATGGCGGGACGGCCACGTCCACTGATGCGTATCCGGGAGAACTCGTAAAGGCGGCCGCGGAAGAGGCGGGAGGACTCACAACGGGAGGGTGGCGTGTCTGTTGGGTGTCGAAAGAAGTCACTCCACTCGAGGAGTTACGCCCCGTCCCACTTATCACTGACGTATCCAGACGTGCGAGCTGCTGCTTTGGATCAGCCTGCTTAGGTCGCACACCCAAAGTTGACGCAGGCAACTTGTTCAACGAGTTGGACATGTGAAGGAGCGGGTTCGCGCCACGTCCCAGTGCGCTCATGTGCGAAGAAGTCCGGCTGTGCACCGCCCCGCCGACAGAGGACGCTACAGAAGTGCCGTGCGGATCCCACGGCTGCGCCATGGCAGATTCATACGAAAGCGCCGTACTAGGTGCCGCTCGACTGCTGCCTACACCGCCCGGTGCACGTCGCAGATCTGCCGACGGTGGGGTACAGGCACGAGAGTCCTCCAAAACGGTAGACACCGCCTGGACGCTGGTGTTTGCCTGAAGAAGATTGTTGCCTGTTGATGTGTTTGTTGGCGTCAGCCCCCGTTGTGCCTGCGACGCCTCCGCGCCTCGGAGCGCGGCTGCGGGGGAGACTTGGAACTGCGATCCCTGAAGTGGAATGGACGTGGCGGAGCCGTACCGATCGGCCACCGATACACTGCGTGACAAGGACGGAGCCGCAGCAGTAGCAGGAGATATCGCGGAGTTATTGCCTCCTTTGGCAGAGCTATGACTAATGGCCGAATCAGCCGCGTTGCGCGAGAGTCGCGAAAGCCGATCCAGCGAAGCAATACGATAGCTTACCTGTTGCATCCACTCTGTCATGGTATTGAGCTGCATCTGTATTGCCTGCTGCTGATGATACAGCATCCGAAGGAGCATTCGATCCTCACTCGTGAAGACATCACCGTCCATGGGAAGGTCAGCAGGTGGACCCTCCTGCATGCCCTCACCACCGGACGCGTCCCTCGCACCCGCTGAGCCCGCGAAACTCATCCGTGGTGAATAAGAGGTCTGCATGGCGGGTGCACCCGTCGAAGAGGCGGCGTCACCGCGGGAATGCGTATGTCCTTGCAACCGAGACGACGGGTCCACAGCAGCACCAGCACCACCAGAAAGCATCGCACCTCCGCACCAGCTTTCACCTGCAGTTAGGGGAGGGGAGGGAGAGGATGCCCGAGGACGCGGAAGTAGAGATGCACGACCCTACTTGCGCTACGGAGGACAGCGAAAAGAGAGGAACCGCACGCACACACAAAGGGAGGGAAGATGGGGAAGGCAGCGCGCAAAAGAAGACTGCAGGCGTCCTTCTAGATCACTGTAACGCGAAACGTTGTCAAAATAGTTAGCGAAAAGAAATTGGAACTAGGAGAAGAGAGGGAGGAAAGAGCAGAGGTGCGTTATAGAATCTAAATTCCTCGAATGCCACAGAAAGGTGCGTACATCCACGAGATAACAGTTCCTCTGCCCCACACCAGATGTATTTTCTTCAGAGGTGAAAGCACGACAAAAAACAGGAAGACCGGTTAAAGGTCGAAGTGGCACCGGATTGCGAAGGGAAAGAGGATTTTTTGAAAAAAGACCCTGTCGTCTAGTCACAGAGACCAAAGGGACGTATCTAAATGGGAGAGGAGCAAAAGGGAGGGGGAGAGAAAGTTCACTGGGGTAAGAAGAGAGGGGAGGTGAACGCGTTGCTATGCGTATGCGGCGATCCGTCCCTCCCACTCACGCTGGCGCCGGCAGTGCGTTTTCTTTGCCTTTCTCCGAGGCAGTGAATGCCTCGACACAGAATGGGGTGTGTGCTGATGTGGTAAGCGGGTTTTGGTGCGGTAGAGGGGGAAAGAGGAGGTGGGACATGCGTCCGCCACGGAGCAGGCAACTTCTCACCTCAATGGCAAGGTAGAGGAGACGAGGTAACACGTACGAAACACAGAAACAGAGCGGAGAAGTAAGTTGAGCGCACAGAGGTCAATACAAGGGCCTGATGAGGAGGCGGAAAGGGAGAGAGAGGGGGGGAAGGGAAGGGAAGAACGACACACCACCAAGAGAGTCACCTTCATGTGTACCGTCTCTTGAGCCTCCACACACCTGCCCACGCATACAAGCGTTGATGCTGGTGTTCAAAGAGGATGCAGATGCGAGGATTGCGCATTCGCATCAGAGGAGCCTTTATAATGAAGATAAGCCAAGCGATGCTGCCTTTTTCCTTCCGGCGTGCCTCGAAAAGGGCCCTTGAAGGGTTCCACAGCACACCACGCCCGAGAAGCGGGGGGTAAAAGAGGGAAATGAGCGTCGCATCTGCTCTGGAAGGAGCCAGTCGTCCATGAGGGGAGGCCACTTCTGCCAGTTCAGTACTCGGAGGCACATTTTTGCGTTGTTGTCCATGTTTACTTCGTTCGATTTGTGGGATAGAAAGAGAAAAGATAAGCGGGCCAACCTCTCACTGTTCCTCTCCCTTCGGCATCTTCGTGGATGATGCAGCTTAGAGCAACACAACAACATGGAAAATAAATAAATAAGCACCTTGCCCAAAATCCTCGCACGCGCACACTCCCGTACACACATACGCATTTTTTGAGATGTTCCTCTTGGCAGAATTCGAGGGGGCACAATAGGGGGGAGAAGTCGAAGAGACGCAGATGTACGTGCGGTCCACCACACTTAGGAAAGAGGTAGGGGGGGCACTGGCATGGAGCAGCGCCCGAGAGAGCGTAGTCTGCGGCAAGGGAGATCTCGCGGGAGGCAGCCGCACGCACACACACCATAAGAAAATGCACATCTCCACTCGCACGTCTACATGAGCTGACAAGAAGAAAGACCTCAAGCTGGGAACAGCCTCTACGTACAGTGCCTTAGGAGCGAAAACAAGGGGCTGGGGGAAAGGAAGATCGAATGGAAAGGACGGGAAGGAGGCGAGAGAGAGAAAGTTGAGGGGAGGGGGGAACGTGACGAAACAAAATGGGGAGGAACATGCGCCCCCCTACTCTCCATTCCCCATCAAGGGCCAACCCGATGACCGCCCCGTCGCCTCCACCCACCCATCGACCCACACTCATGAACAGATGTGCCAAAACTGTTTCCGACGCGTTGTAAAGAGAGTATTCGTATCTTTCCAAAACAAAGGGAGATGATGGGAGGAGGGGAGTAGCCCCTTTGCGGAGAAAAGGGGGGAGGGAGGGAGGGAGGGAGGAAAGTCCCGCAGAGAGGTAGGAGGAACACACACAGAAGACCACGTCTGCCCACCCTGGTACCACTACAATACACACACACACACACAGACACCCACAGACGCACACCAGCGAACCTGCATCCAGCACGCCAGCACTCGATCAGTCATCCATGCGTAGCGGCACAAAAAACAAAAAGGGGGTGGTCACAGAGCGAGCCTCGCAGAGTCCTTTTCCGATTTTAAAATGCTCCTCCTGTTTGCCTTCCCCCCCCCCGACCCTTTCGATCACCGTTTTTAGGACGGCAACGAGTTGATGAAGTCTTTACTGTTCAGCATAGCCGTTGTGACGAGGGACACCCGTGCCTCAATCTTGGCCGTGTACGGCTGCGAGGCAGGCCCAGCCGCACCGTCGCTGCCCAACTTCCGCGTTACCTGCTTGCCGAGGTTCATGAGCACTTCTTGATTGTTGTCCAAGCTACCTTCGTTCGCTTGCGTGACGAGCATAGCTTCGGAGAAGGTGACGCCACCCACGTAGACGATGATAATGTCCTTGGCACGCACATACGGAGCCTGTGACGCGGGAACAGGGCACCCAGCTACCTCCTGCACCGCATAATTGTCTTCCGAAAGGGTGCCGTTGTAAGTGCGGTTGATAAGTTTTCGAATGAGCGGAACGTGCTGCGTCAGTACGTTCTGAACGTCCTTGCCGAACTGGCCCACCGCTCTGGCAACCGACTTGAATATGTGGCCGGTAGAAGAGCGGAAAATATCGTGGCGTCGTTGGTCCTGTCCGGCGTACTCGATAAGGCGGTCGATCAGCTGCACCTTCTCCTGGGGACATTGTCGTTGCATGAGCTCCTGCTTCAACTGCGTAGCAATGTTGCCGGCTATCTTTTCGTAGTGGAGCTGGTAGAGCATGACAATGCGCAGAGCATCGTCAACGTCGGTCTTGGGATCTTGCACAACTTCTAGCACCAGACGGCTGTGCTCTACGATGTTGTTGTTCGATATGATGTCCTGCTCCAAGACAGAGAGGCGCGTGAGGTTTCGCCCGTTGATCTCCGCTACAAGGCTGCTTGCTATGGCACAGTGCCGAGCCACCTGCGCAGACTGCTTACGTGCCTCTGGAAAGCGGTTCATGAAGTTCTTTATTTCATCTAGAGAGACAGCGTTACGGTCGAAGTTGTTCATTTCCTTGTACGCTTTCACCATCTCACTCACCGCCACGCACACCTGTCCCCAGTCATCGTAGCGATGCTGGCCGTAGAAGGCGTCGGTCTGCGGGGTGACAACGTGCACCCGGTCCTCCGGTTTCGCATCCGGATCGTCGATGAGAACCTCGTTGCCTTGCTGGAAGCCGAGGAGCTCATGAATCATCGCCTCGTAGGTCCACGGCATCAGCAGCGGTGTGATGGGATCATCTCTCCGGTCAACCACCAGCAGCACACTCTCTGTGGCCTTCAGGTCTGGGAACGTGGCATGCACATTCTTCATGCGAGCCCCAACCTCCGCCGCCAGCTTCTCTGCCGCCTTGCTACCTGCACGGTAGCGTATGACAGGTCGTCGATTTGTTGACAGTAGCATGCTGATAACCCCCTCCGACATCCGCTCCATCGATTTCGGGTCCCACTGACTGTACGCGATGGGATTCACCAGCGGGCTCGGCCCCTTCAGAAGTGGGGACGGCTTCAGCTGGGTGATGCAAATCCACTCTGTGATCGGAACAGAGTCCACGTAGAGTTCGCCCACATGCGAGACTAAGTTCAGCACGTCCGCGTTCGCCAACGACTGCGTCAACGACGCATCCAGCATGTACGTGAAGTACACGCCGTAGGAAGCGAAGTTTCCTTCCGCCAGCTCTTGGTAGACCAGCGCCAGTGACGAGGGGGACGGGTGGCACACGATGACACACGAAAAATGTTTCATCGGGTAGCGTTCTCGGTTGTCCAGCGTGTCGACCAACACGACATCGTGCTGCAGCAGCTGATGCTGCGAATACGCCACCGACAGAATTCCGCGAACGGCGTCATCACACAGCAGTACCTTGAGACCGTCAGTGGAGCTGAAAGCGGTGCCGAAGTAGCTCCAGGCTTGCTCCAGGCAGTTGCGGCGCCCTCGGTTCGACATCGATGTGGGCACGCTCGACATGGCTGATCGCGTCTCCCCGACTGGCAGGCGTGAAAAATCCAAGGAATGCGTCCTTCGTTGAAGGGTATATCAAAAAAAAGGCGTTCGCGAGAAGTTTCACGATACAGCGGAGGGCGATACAACAGGAGAAGAGGCACGCATAAAGAAAAAAAGAGTTCTACACCAAACGAAAACACAAAGGTAGTACACCAGCTTTGCTGCACGTCGCTGTGCTGGTGTCAAGCCGTTCCCACCGCAGCGACAACCAGGTCCTCAGGTCCCTCAACCTGGAATCGCTTTCTCAGAGTTTTGCAGCGATCCTTCTCGACTTCAGCGTGTTGTATAGAGACTGATGTCTTGCGGGAGAAAATGCAGAAGAGCTGCAGCTGCTGATGAGCTGTGAAGTACGGAAATACGCACGGGCAAATCGTAGGAAGGGCCCACTGCGATAGTTCGCTGAGGGAAGAGAGGAGATAGATGGGGGGATGGAAGCCGGAGAGAGAAATGAATGCGAAAAGGGGAGTTGCATGCGATGAGGAGGGTCCCAGTACATCCTATCAAGGGCCCCTGCCATGATGGTTACAAGGTGGCAAAGGAAAGGGCAGTGGAAATAGAGCACGGAAGACAGCACCAGAAAGAGATTCGAGGAATGAAATCATCCTTACACTGTGCGAAAGGAAATCAGTGTTTGTCTTAGTTGAAAAGCACACCATGTTGATTCCTCTATATTGTCGCAGTCATGACGGCACGGCAAATATATGTGCATGTGTGGTACCACCATCGGATCCCTCCCAACTCCGTCCAAGTCGAGAGAAAGAGGAGCAGGACATGCCTGGGTGTACCTCCTCCTGAAGGAGCAAGACTTATAGAGAGCAAAAGCCACACGGGGATGCGTCTATATAGATATATATTTATAGTAAAAGTTATATACACAATTCTGCATGCATGCTTTGTTGCTAGTGAATAAAATTGAGCAAGTCGAGTGCGCATTCCAGGATGAACCCCCAAGTTTTCTGTGATGAACAGTGGAGAACATTGTGAAGAAGGGACAGGGATGGTACGTCGAAAAGGGGGCAGCCGTTCTTTCTCCCTTCCCCTTTTTCTAACGAAAAAAATGTCAGGTGAGGCAGTGCACACCTTCTTCGGCGCACCGCCCGCCGTCACCTTCGGTTCGAACTGCTTTCCGCGCCAACTGGTCGTCGCCCTCTTTCACATCCCTGTCGGCCGCCCGTTTCGCTGTCAAAGGTGGCTTCTCGAGCAAGAGCTCCAGCGTGTGGGCGCACCGTTCCGCCAACTCTCTCTCCTCCCCACTGAGATGGAAAAAGTCGTAGCAGTCCGCATAGCATCGAAGGTCAAGCTGGACAGTCTCCATGAGAGGCTTTAGGGGCTCCACAGCCGGGAACATGCGGGTGAGGTGGTACTTGAAGTTATTGAAAAGTGTGCGGTAGCGGATGGAATAGAGGAGCAGTTCCTTTGCTATGGAGAGCGCGTACGCCTGTGAAGATTCTCGTGCCGGTGTAACACCAGAGGTCGCGCCAGCGGGTGCGATTGCCTCCTTTGCGTTGTGTTCGAAGCACCGCGCGTCCTCGAGGGCTGCGCGGGCGAGCATCGCGCCGTCGAAACCGTAAAGAGCACCTTTCCATTCACCGTCCTGCCGCGACAGGATCGAGCCATTCAGAACGAAGCAGATGCCAGTAAAAAGCTCATCCGCCTTGCACAGACGCACCACTTCGGCGGCGCGCTCATACAGCGGGGCTTCCTCGGAGCGCTGCTCTGGCACGCGAGCGTGGATAGTAATGGCATGCAGCACGCGGTTCGACGGCGTGTGCTGCGCCGCCACCAAGATTGCTCTTAGCATCTCCGCTGTGCTCTCCGCCGTATTCTTCAGCCTCGTCTTTAGGCTTATGGCAATACGGCGCTGGCCTCTTGCCGTCACACGGGCTTCGGTGTTTACCGCATCGTAAACAGCACGAACAATGGCCCCACCCACCTGCGGCTTCTTCATTAGCGCTGCGCCAAACCCGTTCGCGATGCTAAACTTCTTGGGGCAGCCCATGTTGATATCCACTCCGTCGATATCGTCACTGCAGACCAATGCAGCGGCAGCGCCGCGCTCCGGATCAGCAACACCGAGCTGAAGTACAACGGGTGTGGTACGGGCGGTTGTGGGCGACCCATCCGATGACAAAGCAGAGCTGCGCACTGGAGTGCTCAGAACTACGGTACGCTTGTACGCGTTTTTGAATGCCTCGTAAGAAACGAATTCAGCCATCGGCGTATCGACCGTTGGGTACTGAACAACTTCTCGCCGGCACGTCACGAGCTTCGCGGCGACGACTTCCTCCGTGAAGACCACATCCGCACCGTGGTGGATGCACAGAGCGCGGAAGCCAGGGCTACCGACTCGAACCATCGGCGCGAGAATCGCCCTGTGATAAAACGAGCAAGCGTCTTCGTGCATATCTAGGATGAGTTGGAAGGTTTATGAAAGGAGGGGGTACAGAGTGAAGAAATGCGGTTGACTACCCAGAGAAAGAGAGAGAGGAGGGCGGTGTGGATCGTCGGGGGAAGCCCGCCCCTCTCACATCACATTAGATTAAGAAGAGGAGAGCAACCGAACGACCTTCGGACAGTTTTCTGCGGGAGAATAGGAAGAGATTTTTTCCTCTCGACTTCGAGTGGTATTGGTAAAGATGCTGTCTTAGAAGGACCCCTGTTTCATCGAAGCATGTGTGAGCGTGTGAGGGTGTAAGCAGTAAAAGCAACGAAATGAATGTCGTGCGTGAAAGACAGAGCAGCGGAAGTTTAGAGGAGGGGGCAAGGGGCGAGCGAATCGTCGTACTACATGTAAGGCAGTCAACGAAAGCAGAAAGGAACGTCACCGCGGTGCGGAGTTTTAGTTCGGAGTGTGAAATGGAGGAAGAGTGACTTTTAAAAAAAGAGAGAGCGGTGTATCGAGAGCCAAAAGGAAAGGGGGAGTGGGACCGGTGTGAAGATATCGAAGAGAAACAGCGGTACAGAAGACTGAGTTCTCCCTAAGAAGTAGAGGTCGCGCGCCTCTGCACTTTGGGTTGATGCGGAAGATAAGAGCAGTCAGGCTATAAAGAAAGATGAGGTGGAGTAGGGAGTAAAGATGGAAAAGAACAGAAGGCGCCAAGGACCTGGCAAGCACCCAGAAGTGTTTCTTCAGAAGCGGTGAGTGGAGATGTCGCTTAAGTGGCCACCTTCTCCACACTACCTCTTACCTACCTCTATACCCTCGCTCTGAAATGCATCAGTCGTGTTGCGATCGATGCTGTCTCAACACGCCTCTAACTGCATGTTCTCCCCCTTCCACCTAAGCCCCTCTCTGTGCCCCGGCGTACCGCTCTTGCAGCCTGGAGGGGAGGGGAGGGAGGGGGGGGGGGGGGGGAAGCTCCCCGTGATTCACTATGTCAACCTTTGCTATTGCCGTTGTTGTTGACCCTTTACCTAGAAAAGTGCTGCAGAAGGGACACAATTTTTCTGGCGCACGAAAAAAGGGAGAAGGGACACATTCGTTGCAGACGGTCAAAAATATGGGAAGAGAAATGAAATAATGATAAAATCTTGAAAAGGGGGGAGCCGTCTCCATGTTTTCCTCTCTCCTACTTTGAGGACTAAAGCAAGAGGGAAGAGTCTCTCGGCACGGGTGCGTGGTCGCGATAAGGAAAGAGAGAGAGAGAACGCGATCGAGCGACGATCCTTCACATCACGTTGCACGTCTCCGAAAGACCGGGAGAGCACAGGCAAAAGCGGAGATCGGCATACTAAAACGGGGGAGACACCAAAATGCAAAAAAAAGAAAATAGCTACTACACGATGGATGGAGAAGGGAAGAGAAAGAGAGGGAGACAAAGCGATGGGCTTTTCTACTCAAAAGAACAAAAGCGAGAGGTGATACGTCGGAGTTGGAAAAAGAAGGGATAGAGCCTGCACGGGCGATGCAGTTTATGCACTGCAACGTACACATCGAAACCCTCCAGCGCGGGGATGCGCCTTGCATGGTTGAGGATCCACACACGCCCTTCGAAAGATACACATCCGCCTCCACCTCACCACCTTCATCCTGTGTTTTCAGTTCTCTCCTTCCCTCTCTACCTCCCTCTTCGAACCACCTCCTTCCTAGAAATAAAAAAAAAGTCGGGTTGAACACAAGGAACGGCGCCTTCTGCTCCTCCTCTGTTTAAAAGCAACGCGAACCGACGTGCAGCATGCGAAAAAAAAAGGAGTTCGGTGTCGGAGAGAAAGCAACAGAGAAAAACAAAGTGAAAAGGGTTTTAAAACACTGAGAAAGAAAGGGCCTGAGAAGACGAGAGAATGCCCCGACACGCACCGCTTCATACGGGAGCCACCGCCTCCCTCGCCTCACCCCCTTTTGCCCACCTTCTCGCCCGACCAGGCGTTTCATCGCTGTCCCACTCTCTAAGTGTTTCTTCTCACTTTTCCTTCACCTTCCTTTTCTCCTCTCTGCTACACCATGAAGCGCCCCTCTCCCTCCCTCACTGGCGCCTCTACATTTCACACACACCTTAACAGCAAACCAATAGCCACTCTCCCTCACAACGCAGACACCTTCACAAAGAGATGAGATGTGGTGAGGGCGGAGAGGGAGGAGGGGGGGGGGCAAAAGCATGAGGCGCGCGGTCCGCTTCCCCTTTCACCTATTCTTCTTCACCTTGTTCATTATCAATGACCACGCCTCGTCCCTCCACTACCGCCATCGCTTAGCCATCTACTTCCTCCCCCTCCCCCAACGCCACCCCGACCCTTTACCGAAGAAACACAAAGGCGTCACGAGCCTTTCGCCACCACCCCTCACCTCATTTTTCTTTCCTCTTTTACTCCGCGTTGAGGTACACGCCGAACTCGTGGAAGTCGCGGTCGAACTCCGCCTCGATCTCGGCAAAGGTGTAGGCGGGACCCTCATCGGCGGCCGGCTCATCCGTCCAGTCGGGGTGCATGACAAGCCACGGGCGGTTGTGAATATAAAACCACTGCTGACACATGGGGCACTTGGACTTGCTGTAACCCTTCATCATCATGTAGTAGTTGGACTGTGGCACGTGCGGAGCGCAGTTACCGAAGCACATCACCATCTGTTGATCACCAGGGTTGCCGGTGCCCTCCACACGGATCGGACGCTCCTCGCTACCAATGGGAGGTTCGTAAAGGTGGTTTACCGCCACATACGGCCGATCATTCCACTCCTCACGGTCGTGCTCCTCCAGCATGAGAGTGTCATCGGCCTCAAACATGTGCCACACGCGCGCCGGCTCTTGCCAGTACAGGCGACCGACACCTGTCACCACATCATCATAGACTGGCAGGGACTGATCCATCAACTTGCTCATGATGGGGCTCTTCCGCCAACCATCCGGGGGCTGCTGAAGCTCGTTGAGGTTATGGGGCTGCACGGGGTAGGACTTGTCCTGGTAAGGTGTCGGCCCATGCGCGCCGCCGCCGCTCAGCAGAGCACGCGACGCCGCGAGGAGAGACAGCGAAGTCTTGCGAAGCATTAGCAACTAGAGAGAGAGAGAGTTGTGAGTGAGTGTGTGTGTGTGTTAGAAAGAGAATCTGCAGCGATATCCTAGTCGCGCCCACCTTCTCTTGAAGAATGCTCTCAAAGTAATGATATGCGGTAGCACCGATCAGAAGAGATGGGGTGCAAAGGTGACCCGTAAGATGTATTTCGAGTACATCAAAAGGTGACGCGTGTGCAGCCGTTAAAGGATTACGGAGGAGGCGGGGAGAGGGGGATAGTCATCACGATGGAGTTGCGTGTAAGGTCAAAGGTGGTGTCCATCCACAACATAGCAAATGGGAGAGGACGAGCAGGACCAGAAGGTCCACCAGTGCATCGAGGCGATGCCACCACAAGGTAATGTAAAAAAGAGAAACGAGAAGAGGCAGCAAAACGATAGGAAAGGGGAGAAGTCAGATAGAATAGGAGGGGAGGCTTCACTCGTGCAGCTTGTGCAACATGACCATAGGCATTATCGCTTAGTAGTTCATGACCACCGCAATCGTTTCGCGGGCTTGCTGGGTGTCGACAACGGCAGAGATACCAGCAGCGATGGGCGGTCGTTCTCATCCTTAACGAACGAAAAAAAATCGTGTGGCTCGGCGAACGAACCCATCGAGTCGAAAGGGAGAGACAAGGGAAGAGAAAAGGCCACCCAGCACGTCCGAACATTGGTAGGGGCATTCCTCTATTGTTTCGATGTCGATTTGCTTCTTTTTTGAGGGGCATGTGGCACAGAGAGGAGAGAAAGAGAAAAAAGGGAGGCGAGCCCGCCGTTTATCTCATGGATCCTCAACTCTCGCCCCACTCTGCTTTACCGAAGAGACGGGGAGAGAGTGGGGGGAGAAGGGGGAGGGAGAGTACATAGACGCTGTTACCGGATGATAAAAGGGAAAAAATGATTTTTACACACCAGAGGAAAATCAAAGAGCTGAACAGCAGCTCGGCCGCCGTTGTGTGGCGTCGATGCGATTGGGGGAGAGATGAGCGGAGGACCGTGAGATCCAGCAGGGAGACTGAGAGCTGTCACTACGTGATGCTGCAAACGCAAAAGATCTCTTCATAGCGTGCTACACTGCATCAACTGTTCTTTGTCCCCTCGTGACCACGGCAGCGCTCCAACGCCCCTCTTTCTCTATCACTCACCGAGTGTATGTGCTCGTGGGTCCAAATAAAGTAAACCACCACAGTAACCCATACGCGTGTTGTTTCCAATGTGTTTCACGAAAGGAGGGAGGACGGCGATTCGTCTTCCCTTTAAATCTTCAAGCGCCAACGCCCTTCGAGCTCAGGTGCGAAGGCATGCTGCTGAGATAGGCTCCCCTGCACGCTGCTGTGCCGGAGGTGGGGAAAAGAAAGCCAAGAAAGAGGAAGAAAGTGTGCAGAGCTGCGGGGAAGAGAAATAAAAATGACCGAGAGGAAGAAACTATCCTTTTGCACTGGTTTGAGTTTACGAGCCACCAACGCAAAAAATGAGGCAGACCGACGCCATCGAACTCGACAGAGAAGATCGAGCAAACAGAGCTAACAGCGCAATCAAATTGGACCAAAAACAAAAGGAAGTCAACGGTATCCTATCGAATAAAAAAAAGGAGGGAAAGTTCAGGCGACAGCACCCAAAATTACCAATTTTACACGTTCCCCTTCGCATATTTTCTTCTCAGTCGTAACGGCAGTAGCAATGTGCGAAAAGAAGGTATGGATTAGCGTCCAGCGGCACAAGTGCGCCAACAAAGCGATGGTCGGATCGTTGAGAACATCCTCCTCGACCGCTACGTTTCATTGCTGTCGAATGTCGCTATTGCTTGTACATGTCTATTGAACGTCACCGCGGTAGGCATGTATTTTCATAGGCGTCGACTTAGTTCTACATTGAGCGCTCGTTGCATTTCGTCTCTTCCCCATAGATTTTGTGTTCTTGTCCGCTAATCTTCTGTTTCATCTCTCTCTCTCCTTGATACGGTTCGCCTGTCTAATAGTGCCCTGCAGCCACACACACTTAACGCTTTCTTGACTTCGCTACTCTTTTAGGCGTTGGTGTGCGTGCATCTGTAGTTTACCGTTACATCTCGCAAAAAGAGGTCTGTGGCAGCGCCTTTTTTACCGCTCCCTTCATTTTTTTAAGTCCCGTGAACGAGGAAGAGGGAGTGGGGGGAAGCAGGGGGGGGGGGGAAGGGAGGGGAGAGGATAGCGCCACCATCACCAAATATTTCACATCACCTACACAAGAAAAACAACGAAAGGGGTGAAACCAAAAAAATTTTCAGCCGCGTCCGCCGCGTTGGGAGCGCACGATTCTACATCAAGTGGAGAGACAGAAAGATAAAAGCGCGGATTGCGTGAAGGGGAGCGCACTCGTCTTTACCAGTCCTCATCTGGTTGACTTTACAGGAAGTACCAAAAGTGGCGAGGGGGGCAGAAGGAGCACGGGTAGCGGCCGACACTGGCAGTAGGTCGGCTACGCCCTACCCATCGCCTGTAGCATCCCTAAGCTGTTGGAGTTGTCGTTGAGGATACGGCCAACACCACTCCCACCGATCCCACCGGCGCGGTAACTGAAACGATCGCCACCGCCTCCAAACGCACCATCGCCTCGCGGTGGCGGTGGGTTCGGGCGCCCTGAAAATCTCATGCCTGGAGCTGCGATGCCACTAGTTGCCTTGGCCTTCGCCGCACGGCCACCTGTAGTGATGTTTTGCCGGCGGGACTCACTTTGTTTCGTCATGAGCGGAGGAATCCGTTGTGCCGGCCGTGCGCTACGCGTCAACGACGGATCCCCATTTCTGTAGCTGGAGTTCAACATGGCAGATGTGCCTCCAGGTGCCGTAGTCCTGAAGGCGCCACGTGAGGTGGCAGCCGACGGAGCCCCCCACATATCATGGGTTTCGGCATCAGCTCGCTTGGCGCTGCGGATTGCGTTTATGAATTCCTCATGTTGCTGGCGCCAGTTCGTCTGTGGAGTGGGAGCGGGAGCATAGCGGCTCGTCGTATTCGCCGTCCCCATTTTTTTCTTTCGAGAACTGCGAAAATCACGTGGTGCACCAAATGCGCCACCGGCGTAGGCGTCATCGCCATCCCCAGCAGCGAGGCGCTTTTTGCTACTATCGAAGACACGGCGCTTTTGATCGCCCTTGCACACACTTTCGTGGTATGCCACACGATCGAAGTTGAACTTGCGGCCACATTTGGAACAGGGGTGCAAATTCATGTTTTCCGGAGCCTCACTCTCCAGGAGCATGCTCTGGGTCTGCAAGGAGCGCGCTGCGGAGACGCCACCACCACTAGGCTTACCAGGGAAGCTAACATTGGACGACCTCCCACCCACCTTGGCACCAGCGCTTCCGTGGAGTGGCGGCATCACAGGACGCGGCCCTTGGGGATTCAACTGCCATCTCTTTATTGCCTTCTCGAAGCATTGCGGAATGTGTATGTTGATGGAGGCAGATCCGAAGCCGCGCCCGCACAGCGCACAGGTAATAAATTGGGGGCGGGGCATCCGAATGCCTTATCTGAGCAGCACACCGAGCGATCTGCGTACGAGGTGCTCCAATCGAGGAGGCTAAAAGAAAACAGGGCAGCGAGGGAACACGAAAAAGGCAAAGACGGAACGTTAGTCCGACTGGCCGAGCCCACGAGAGAGTGAGAACGCAGAGACGTCAAAGGAAGAGGAGGCCCACGCGCATCCCTTGAAACAAAAAAATGCAGAGTCGAAGAAGAGAAGAGGGAGAATGAAGATCTAGAGGGGGGGATACGTCCAGCATAACCGAGCCCGGACCGTTCGAGAAGTCCATATGCACGAAGAAAGCCGACAAAATTGTGATACACCGCATGGAGAAGAAACCAAATTCGCCCATGCACAAGTTTTTTCAACCGTGCAGAATGATTAGTCACGTGCGCTCCCTGAAACATACTTCTTGTAGGCTTCGCGTCGGTTGCTATCTATTTCTTGTGGGGGGGGGGGGGGGGGGGCAGATGAGGAAGAGAGATCGTTACCATTGCTTACAATTTCATGCATCTTAAAGGTTTCCTCGGCAGACACCTCATGTTTGGTGGCTGTAAGGCGTTGCGCACATCTGCAAAGATGACATTTAAAAAAAACGGCACACAAAAGAGGAAGAAGATGGTCTGCCGGGCGCCGCCTGCGAGACGTTCGTTATTTTCGATCTCTCTTCGCCAACATCACCACCTATCGCATGCGCCATCACTGCACTTTTCCTTCGTTGTCCCACTCAAGTAAAAAAAAAGCTTTTCTAGGGCCGCGGTACGAGCCCGTTGCTCTTTGACATCTCTCCCCGTCTCGCTTCTCCACTACCTTCTCTGTGTCGAGCTTTTAGCTTAACCCTCCTGCATCTTTCTCTCTTCCACCCCATCTCCCAAACGGTGCGACGGAGAGGAGGGGGAGACATCTGAAACTACGAAAATAAAAGGGGAGTGCGGAATGAGAAAAAAAAAGAGAGTGGCATCATCACCAAGTGGCTTGTCACTCGAAAAGGAAGCAACACCGAAAAGGGAAGGGAAGGGGGGGGCTTCCGTGGGGTCATCTCTTTGCCCTACACGACGATGCACAACGCTGCAAAGCGAGGAGAAAGGAGTGCGAAGGATAACCCTCTTCCCCCTTTTGCTTCCTCTGCCTCCTCCTTTCTTCCCCCCCCCCCATTACACGGACACGCACGAAAACAAAACAGATGCATCACACAGTCATTCCGATACTCGTAGCCGCGTTCCATGCAGACCGTGCAGGAATGGGGAAGGAAGCATTGCCGTAGATGGTGCACCAAAGAGAGGTAGAGAGAGAAGGTGAGAACCGACCTGTCGAGGAAGAACATCGGTGAAGAAAGAGCAGAAAAACTACCTAGCGTGGAGAAGGCAACTGACTTAAAGTTCAAAAGAAAAGGAAAAGATAAAAGGGTCGGGTTGTGGCGGTGGTGACTACCAAAGTGGCACGAAGCAAGGTCTTAACAATGATAGCGATGAGGTGCCTTTGTAAGTTCACCCAATGGCCACACCAAAACGGAAGAGGGGGAGAGAAGAGAACGGCGTACACACATATTGAACAAATCCGAAGGCTTCTCGAGAAGCCACGCAGCGCGAAGGAAAAAAGGGCACGCCACCAGCA
This sequence comes from Borovskyia barvae, assembly GCA_030849085.1. Classification (NCBI taxonomy): domain Eukaryota; phylum Euglenozoa; class Kinetoplastea; order Trypanosomatida; family Trypanosomatidae; genus Borovskyia; species Borovskyia barvae. The sequence continues at coordinate 142,575 of JASAOM010001092.1, read as the reverse complement.
CCATCATCACGATCCTTCGCCCTCCTCCACCGATCCTCCATTACTCTCAAATAAAACGGAACGGCACCGCCTTTGGATCCAACAGGACAGCGAAGGATGTGCACACTCGAAGAAAAAAGAAGGCGAACCAAGACAGTTGGAAACCATCAAGCAGCAAAAAAAAAAGACAGCTCCCCGTGGTGCAGTACTCGAAGGTCATCGCTCTGTATCACGGATGTTTGTTATGCGTCCTTTGCTTACGTTGCTTTTTCTTTGTTCGCCCTTACCTCTTCAACGGGCTTCCCTACGCGAAGGGACGGACCTCCCGACCGGGCGAGAGAGTTTCATGAGGCCACGCACTCGCTGTTCGACAGTGAAATGGGAGCCAAAAAAAAGTCTCTCGGCATTCACGGGCAGCTCGCCACCTCCACCGCCACAACAGTTGCTTCGTCCCCACCCTTTGTTGATGTCTCCTCCTGGTTGTACACAGGATGGGCAAAGTCTCACGCAGTATTACAACTGGAAAAAGCCGGGTGGAGCACCACGAGGCCGACGGCGAGGTCCTGCGCCACCCATCCCGCTAAAGCCACTTGGGAAGCCAGCGGGGCGGAAGTTGGTGGTGTAGAAGGTGCCCCCGCCCCCGCCGAACATCATATTCATTACATTCATCATATCTTCTTGACCGGAAACCCCGCGGCCAAACCCACCACCCACGTTGGCGCCTTCGACATCGTTGTCGATCTGCCCCGAGTCGTACAATCGCTTCTTGTGCGGATCTGTTAAGACACCAAAAGCTTCACCTACCTCTTTGAACTGCTTCTCAGCGTGCTGTTTCTCCTCATCGCTTGTGTGCGCCCACTTGTCCGGATGCCACTGCAGACAGGCCTTCTTGTAGGCTCGTTTAATGGCATCTTGGTTTGACTCGTGTTGGGGAAGGTTCAAAATCTTATAGTAATCCTTCCGTGTAGACTGTTTAGCACGTACTTTGAGCTGGTGAAGCTCACCTTCAAACTGTCGGTCAGCTTCGGCGGCATGCTGCATGTCGCGCACGGCGTCATCGAACTTCTCCAGTTTCTCCTGGATGCGGCTACGGCGGGCGTAAATCTTGGCGGACGTGGAACCGTTGTTGATTGCAAAGTCACAGTCGAGCAACGCCCCTTTGTAATCGCCCAGGTCCATTCTTGCAGCAGCACGGTTGCTGCGCAGTGTGGCGTTCATGCGTGCATTCGTCACGTCGCATTCGATCGCTTGCGTGTACTCCTCCACAGCCTCTCTTGTCCTTTTGTTCCGAAAGGCGTCATTGCCCGTATCCTTGTGCGCCTCCACCGCACGAATGCGCTTGAGCAGAATTCGCGCTCTGGCGTTGTCGGGGTCCATCTGCAGCGCTTCCCGGAGAAGATGCTGCGCATTAGTGACCCCTTCCTGGCCACGATAGTATAACACTAGCGCTCGAAGATAGAGGTAGTACGGGTCGAAGCTGTGCGTTTGCGCAAAGGGCCGGAGAACTTCGGCGGCCTCTTCTGGTGAGGAAACGGTGTGCGCCTCTGCGTATAAAAACGCCAGCGTCGGGCAGTCAGAGAATTCCCGATACAAACTCGAGAGGGCACGGCTGGCCTCCGCGTGGGAGTTGTCGGCGATGAGCTTTCGGGCACGTGGCACTACGGTCGAGGCTTGTTCCGCATTGCCTATCAATTCCTTCAAGTGCCGGATATCCTGCGGCGTGGTTTTCGGTGAAGATAAGATCGTCACTAATCCCGCTTTGATCACCTGTGCGGCACGGTCAAACTGGCCAAGGTTGCAGAGAGCACTGTGCAGTCGCGAGTACGCTTTCGTGAAGGTGCTATCCAATTTTACGGCCGTTTCGGCATCTTCCGCGGCTTGCTGATACTGCCCTTTCTTCAAATAGGCTGCACTGCGGTTTGAAAAGAGAACGGGCTCATTCGGATTGACCTCGATAGCAGCACTATAATGCTGGATCGCTTCTGCTAATGCGTTTCTCTTGAATGCCTGATTGCCCAGCTCTTTGAGAGCCTCCCAATCGCCCGTTTCATTGCTACTAGTGGCCGCCGCCGCTGCCGTGGCTGCCGCCTCCTCGAGTCCCATCTGGTGTACAGAATGAATCACACGAGTGGGAAGCACTTGAGAATCCTCTTGTGCTAAAAATGGAAGAGAAAGAAAAGAAGGGGGAGGGAAAAGGAGAAAATGAGAGGAAGGAGGCGACGCAATCGCGAAGAGGTGTTCGCCACTGCTCAGAGTTCCCGCCATCACCCTTTTCACATTACCACGCAGCAGTGCCACAGTGGAAGAGTCGAAAAGGGATGAGAGCACCGAGAGGGAGGCAGATGTAGTGACAGCCTTTACGACCCCCACTCCTTCACTGACACGTTGAGATCGAACTGTGAAGGAGGCAAATAGAGACGGGCGTTGCACCACTATCCTCATAGCAGCGATGCCTCCATCCGGCACGCCGCAACAGCAAGAAGGAAAAGTGAAGGAAGGGAGAAGAGGGAACAGAACTTCCCTCAGCAGTCGACGTTCTCAGCCAATAGAAAACAGTAAACAACAGCCTCCCCAAGGATTGATTGCCAAAAGCAGCATGCGGAGAAGATTGGGGGAGGGGGGGGCATTAACGTGCATGATCGCCCCCCTAACCTTTAAGTGAGTTTTTGAAACTAAACCCTCCCACTCAAATCTTTAAAAAAGTCGTGCTAAAGAAAGCTTCGACTGGGGTGCCACTCCACCCCTTTCCATCCGATCTTTCCGATATATATCGATATATTTTTTTTTGAGAAACGGTGGATGCTTCGTAAATGAGAGTATGCGAAGCAAGAAAAGGAGAGGGAAAGACGTGACGCCCAACGTCAGATCACTCAACAGGGATGGCTCGAGCTGCCTCTCATCGAAAAAGAAGGCGGGCAAGACTACCGGTGTATATCCTTTTCCCCTCTTGTTCTGCACCTGTACGGAGATAGAGCAATGAAGGGGAAGAAGCCCCAAGACCTTTTCCAGCAGACTCCACGAGGCTCCCCAACCCACAGCTAAAAATACTTTTTCAGTGAAATGAGGAGGAGAGGTCGAATACGAAGCAGCGTTTCACAGGAGGTAGGGCAGCGAAGATTCACCGACACACGCGGCGGGACAGGAGAGAAGGAGGGAAGGGTGCGGCTGGAACTTGCCAGTGGTGCGTACAGCTAGCAGGAAAGGGGGAAAAAGTGTCTGCATCGTCGCATGGGAAGCAGCAAAGCGAAGAAGCAGCCGCGCTACTCACACACACACACACACAAAAACACGAATATAGAAAAAAATCTGAATCAAAAAGGGAAGATGCAACTATTAAAATGCCGTGAGAAAAACATGGAGCCACCTTGAGGAGGAGGAGAGGGGGGGAGAGGAGGTTCAAAAGGAACGCCTTTGCAAAACTTGACTAAATGCTTCCTTTCTGCATTTCTTTTTCCTTTTAAACAATATTCTTTTCTCTCAAAGTTTAGTTGTGCGTTCCGTTTATAAATTACCCTTCCCCTGTATGCTTTGCGTTGCTCCTGCATCGGAAAAGGGGGAGCAGATCGTGAAAAACGGCGAGGATAACACGTCAGCAAGCGAATGCGAAGGTAGAATCTCCTTAATGAATCCAAGGTCCTGCTGCTGGACCTTGCCCATCAGTCCCTCATTCTTGTATCAGCATCCCGCGATTCCTGTCGGTGATGTTGCTGGGTTACCGTAACCAATCACCACGCACATCAACGCCTTAGCAATGCTCTGTATTGCGATTTTCCAGGAAGCATTCCAGCTTGGGATGTCGACTTCGATGGACGCGAAGCCTCGTTTACGTCGAGAGGAGTGGGGGAATCGGTTCCTCCCCCCTCCTCGGCTGCCCCGGCTGTGGCATTCGTCGAACTCTGCTGAACTATTTTCTCTCCGCCACACAAACACACGCACACCTATTCCTTTCATCCTTTTCTGTTTCCGCACTTGTTTGAGAATGTAGGCCAGCATTGGTTGAACAAGAATGAGCCTGTGGGCAGCAGGGGAAAGAGACACTTCTACCGCCCAGAGTTCCAAAACAACGCGTGCCCCCCGGCATGGCCCCTGTACGTCGACTTTAGCTCCTGCTCTTCCCCAGGGGGGAATAACAGAAAGTTGGAGGTTCGCCTTCCTTTCTTCCCCTCGCGACCCCACGCCCTCCTATCTACTCATCACCACCACCACATCTACGCAGTGTACAGAAGTACCCCTCCCTAAAGGGGATCCGCCCTTGACTCGGGAAGATGACAGCAATCGAGAACAAACAAAAAAGCGGGAACACACACATTCTAGCGCGATCTTGATGGCCTCTTCCCCCATTCAACCTCAATAAACTGCATGCACACCACCACCCAACATCCATATATTGGTATATTTCTACCCTAGGGTAAAACCCTTTTTTATAGGTGCAAAGAAGTGCACGGAGACGAGTAGAGTAAGGAACAAGCAGAAAAACAAAACACAAGTGAGGGCACGGCATTTCTCAAATTAGGGAGAAAGGAGTAATCATTACCATAACATCCATAGAAAACATCGGATGGGGTAATGAGGAGTGGGGGATCGGGAGTGAGAGGATGGCGCGTTGTTGAGCAGTCCTAATCCTCTTTAAAGAACAGCTTCCCATTCGAATGCACGGCCTTCCGTGAGAAAAGGGGGGTGAAAGAGATCGCTAATATCGGCATTACTACTACTATAAAGGTAGAAACAGCAACTGTGCCACAGGCAGGGCTCATGTGCGTGTGTTCGAGGTTCGAAAGGGGAGGAAATATCTTCTCGATCAGCCGCGATCTTCCCGAGCCTTTCCACTGTATTTGGCCCTATTGAAAAGAGGCAAAGGATACCGTTTCAGTCACTGAATTTACACGAGCACATACCTGTCACTCCTTTTCCATCCACCAACCCCACGCCAGATTCCTGTGCTCGTCACCAGCAGCCTGCCCCCGCGCCCCCATTTGGTAGGCGCGCTCTAACGAGGAGAGCAGGTCCCTTTCTGGAGACGGAAAAAGTCCGCGTTCGACGCCATAACAGGGTATAGGAGAGGATGAGAAACAGGCGAACTCGCACGTGTATTAGCGGTGCATTGTGGAAGTGAAAGTTGAGCGACAGCTACGAAAAAAAAAAGAGCGGCACGGGGGAGAAAAGAGAGGTGCCTTGGGCAAAGCTGGGAAAAACGGTGCCAATCACGATGAGGGTGACCACGAATGAAAACCGCAGAATACAAGACCTACCATACTTCTATTTACACCGAGAGGGGAAAGAAGGAGCGAGACAGAACAAAATGAAAGACTCATTTTCCTGATTTCCAGGGTATTACCTCTTTCAAATCTAGAGAATGAGCAGAAAGCTCACCAGTTAGGAGGAAAGTCCATCGAGCGCTGGAACGGGTGAGGAAAGGGCAACACCAACACAGAGAGAGATCGCCGCAGGGAAGGAAAAGAAGAGGAGAGAAAGTTGCACAGCCCGACGTGGTTAAAGCGACGTGTTCGGCAGAGCACCAGAACAGAAAGAGAAAAAGGAGAGAAGAAATAAAATTCCATCCTCTGCCATTGATATCTACAGAGGGAAGCAAAAAAGAGAGGAAGGGAAAGGGGGTGGGAGAGGGGATGAGTGAGGGGGAATGAAGGACCCTCGGAGTCCTCTCCATTCCTTTTTTTCTTCTTGAATTCCAAACAGGAAGCCTAACCTCAGGTCATGCACGGTGTGACACTGTAGAGCCTTCACGACAGGTGGGTGCCGCAGGGAAAAGCATCTCCCGCAGCATGTCATTTCGAGTGGCTGCGATTACGTCCCGGCAGGCATCGTTTACTGCAAATGAAACACCGAACGTCAAGCTACTCAGCGTGAAGGTAAAAGGCATTTTGCGGTACAATGAGGCAACGGCACTTGGGCTCTTGAGAAGTGATTGCGCAGAGCCCACAGCTAGCCGCTCGTACACGACGCGCTCCGCCTGTCGACTTCGCTTCATTACGTTCAATGGGTAAGTAATGACCGACCCTACGAGCCCAGAGGTTGCGCCAGCCGCCAGATACTGTGCAAAAGTGTGGCAGCCAAAGCGTTCTTTCAAGTACTCGTACGATGCGAATCCGATGCCAGCGAGCACACCAACACCCATCATTGAAAGGTTACAGCCTCTCCAGAGTGAAGTTATACCGTGACGGCGAGCGGTTGCACGCAAAAGCCAAAAGTAGGATTGGAAGCGGGGCACCGCATTGACAGCGACTCGCGTGCGCAAAAGATCGAGAGGGTACACGATGGCCGTTCCTAGGGAGGCTGCAGCAGCACCCGCAGCGAAGTTTGTGTAAGGAGTAGCCTCGTGCGAATACATCAATCGCTCCATCAGTGTCTGAAACATGTCGAAAAAGCTGTATGTAAGCGCGCCATATGGTACCACACGCATCATCGTCACGTGCCCTGAAGTCCACATATTGGGACTCTGTTTGACGACATGACAGAGAAACTGGACCCCTTTCCGCGCCGAGCTCTTGTCCGTGATCCCTACCTGGTAGAGAATTTTGAGACGGTCGAACGGCAACGAAAAAAATTTGGCCGTCGCGGCAGCCACACCACCACAAAAAAAGGCTTCGGGCAACGTGACTACGTTATGCCGCGAAGAATGTGCAGCAGTTGTTTCGTTGTAATTGCGCGTCCTCCGCTTCACGAGGTCGTTGACGGTGAAGCTCGTCGCCGTGGCGATTGGACCTTTGATCCAGTTCATGGCGAGACCCTTGTAAACGCCTTGACGAAGACCTTCCTCACGGTAGACTACGCTTAACGCGTGTAATACGCCCCTGTAACGGCCCGGCGTGACCTGCATGCGACGTCGCACGATGTCGAGTGGATAGGTAGCCGACTGGGCGAGCAAGCCAGCCAGTCCACCAGCTACGAGTCGCTGATAGGTAGGTATTTCCTTGTCAGACTTCAGGTTCGACACTTTGGCAATATAATGTTTGAACGTCTCGAAGCACGCAAAACTACAGCCGGCGTAGGGGACGATGCCCACCAACGTCGGAAAGAGACCTCCATAAAGGGAGCGGAGACCTTGTTTAGCTGAGGCTTCCTTAAATGCGACGCGGTAGCTTGGGAAACGGCGCTTGCCTGAGCTGCTGCGTGCTGCATATCGCGCTCGCATGAGGTCCAATGGGTAGGTGCACGTGGTCGACGTCGCCCCGGCAAGTGATCCGCTAATAAAACGCAGTGTTACTGCTCTTGCCTCATCGGGGGAGCCATCTGGGTTGGTACGACCGCACAGGGTGCGCATCTTATGATGATAAAAGTCGAATGAGGCATATGTGATAGCCGCGTAGGGAACCACGCGCAGCATGGTTGCACCGTTGCCGATCCACAGGCCTGTGATGCCCAACTCCCGAACAGTTTGAGCCCCAAGGGACACAGCCTCACGGAGACTAAAGTGGCGCGCAGAGTCAACTTGAAAGATAATTTTGACGCGGTCACCCGGTGCTATGACGGTCTTGCTCACGGCACCGGCAATGCCACCAGCTGCAAAGCTCTCGATGAACCGAATTACATCTTTAGTAAACGAGCGAGGAGGATTGGCATCGTTGGAGGTGTCGTACCCGTGCTGAACCACTAAGACGCTGTATTCGCCAGAGCGGTCAAAGTCAAGAAGCTCCTCTCCCAAAGAAGAAAAAGCACTACGGTTATCACTACAAAAATGCGACCATTGTTGCTCAGTGAGGCCGCCAGCACCTGAAGTATCATAGCGAAGAATCAAATCGCGCAGCTCGGGCGCAGGAAGCGCGCATAGTGGAGCCACCACCTTCAAAATTGTGTCTACAGGAACGATTAGAACGGCATCTTCCTTTGGGGTTGTCAAACCAACATCAGTCGTTCCGACTCTCATAACGCTGCCCAATGAACTGGAGGAGACGGCACTTGAGTCTCTAGTCACCAGAGGTGCAGCCTGAGGGAGGGAGGAAGAAGAAGTCAGCAGCATTGCTTTTTTGTCACCGTTGGACACAGCGAATCAGCTACTCCAACTTGGTGCCAATGCTATTAGGCAAGTGCCCTCGACAGTGAAGAAAACAAACTCAGCCAACAACTCCTTCAAGGGCGGAAGGAATGATTAGCGTATTGACAAACCGAGCAACTTCACTGCAGCAGAACGTGTTCCGCCAGAAAAGAGGGAAATAAATTGGAAAGAAATAATATGTGTTCCAGCTGAAAAATGGTAATGATGGAATTATGAAACTATCACTTACGCACTTGCTGGCATCAAGGAAAGCATCTATCCAAGAGGCGCGAATGCAATAGCGGAAGCTGGCTAGTATAGAAAAAGTGAAGGGAGCACGATGAGAAGAAGGCAGTGATGGAATAAAAAAGTTCTCTGATATAGATTTACATAACGCCCTAGATCATCGCAGAGATGTGCTTGAGTCGTAGCTCCATCGAGAGCGTTCACTTGAAGGACTTGTCACCTTGGAGAGGCTCATAATATGCGAGTATTAGATAAAGATAACGTTCGCTTCTCGCAGCGGAATTCAGAATAAGTGGTGTTGAAAGGGAAGCTATACATAGGACAGCTTTGTCCTTGGGTGACGATGCGCCTCACAGGATGTAGCAAACGGTGTTCCTAGAGGGGCCACATCGCACTTCGTGAAAATGAGAAAAGTCAGACACGCAAAGAGAAAATTAGATCGACAAATGTGGAGGAATAAGAAGAACCGCAGAACCTTACATATTGATAGCTCAGTGCAAACGCTCTAGACCATCCATATATGTTTTGAGCTCAGATTTCATTGCGCCATATTCACCTTTGTAATCAGCTCCCTCGAGCTCGTACAAGCGCAGCTTTTCCGAGACGGCAGCAAGTTGGCATCGTGTAGAGGCAAGCTGACTTCGTGCTTCTCTAAGATCTTGCTGAGTGCCGCGATCTGCTTCAAGCAATTCCACATTATCCGTCAGGTTCTTCTTCCAGCAGGACTGCAAGCTCTCCACGTACGCCTGTATCTCGAGTAAAGTAGGCATGTGCGGGACACCTGGGGCGAAAGGCTTTCTATTGTTACTCGGTAGACGCTCGCGCCGGATAAGAACCTCCGGCCGGTGGGACTCCAATTTTTTCGTCACCTGCTTCAGAGCTCGTGTAGAGTAGTCGTCCTTCCCAGAAAATGGCATTCTCTGTATATCTTGAGAGACCTTCTCAGGTCTCTGGATTGCTGGCAAAGTAGGTGCCTTGTAAGGTTCGAACGGCGCTACAATATGCTGTGTTGTGGGGTTGTAAAATACCTCCAAAAAATTGAGCTGTGGAATGCGAGACAAAAGCTCACCGCAAATGACTGCGGCATACTGTAGGATGAGCTCATCGTTTTCATTGAAAGCCGCAAAAACATGCTCTTTGCGCTCCACGTGAATTGTCGCTATGGGTTCAGGAGACGCCTCATCCGGAATATTCCTTTGATAAATAGGGAAAATCAGCAGTGCATTTTTCCTCCCTACTTCATCGACGTAGCGATTAAGGGCAATAGAGCTGCCAAGGACTTCCGCATCTGAATTACCGATGCAACGATGATGGACCTGTGTTGGTGGAAAAACAAGCTTCCGCCCTACGTTCGCGATCGCGAACATATCATCGCCGCGCTTCACAAAAATGTGCGCGTGTGAAGCTTGCAACAAACGCGTCGTCCCTTCCAGTACATTGTACAAAGAGCAGCAGATTGATTGTGATACCTCTTTTGATATGAACAAGGTCGACTCACCTGAATCCTTTTGAGCACTTGCTACTCTACGACCTTTCCCGCTAAGCTTCAGGGATGGTGTTTGCTGAATGTATAATTTGTGATGTGAGGTTTTCGGAAAACTTGGTCTCAACCCAGTTCCTGCAATATCGATGGCCTCTCGAACCTTTGAAACCGGAGAATGAGCTGCGCTGTTTCGCGACTGTTCGTTGATATGAGAAAGGTCATTAGCAGCTGCACGCAGTCGTGCAGTCAGTGGTGCCAGTTGATCAGCCCGTAGTACCTCATTCGCGGCAAGTAAGCGGTCAATGATTGTCGCCACCAGGCAAATTTCCTCTCGAACTCCTTCCATTAGCCAGGAATATATATTTGAGCCCTTGCCTTGAGAAAAACTACAAATGAAAAGCCCTTCAGGTAATAATGTCCATTTTTTTTCACCGCAGCCGAGAGGATGGGAGAGATAGAGAGGGCCGTGATTTTTTTCATTATCATGTAATTTATTATAGCAAATAGCCACCCGTTGCAGGAAATGGCCTTGTTCTCTCGCTGAGATCTCAACAATGCATTTCCTCAACGACGACCGGAAAGCCTTCTGATGGATCGCGTCGCAACGTACTGAAGCGGAAGACGTAGAATCCTTCTGTGCACCTGGCGCGGCAAACAGAGACTGTCTGCTGCACAACTATGCATCAAAAGATGGCATGGCCTTACAACTCCGAGTTCATGTGTGTTCAACGACGCTCACCGGTGAAAGGGACTACCGCATAAGACACCCGATTTCGCATAACCCTTAGCAATGCCTAACAAAAGAAAGAAACAGGATGAACTTTTCTTCACTCTTTTCTTCATTCATCCGGCAGAGCCTCCAACCGTCCCCCGGAAAAAAAATCACCTGTGCAGAAAAGGTTCGGAGGCTCGCTACCATGTATCAAGCTGCTGTCTCTGAACGTGACCCCCTGTGTTCTTCACAGTTGAAATAAAAATACACCGGAAAACGAAACCTGTAGCGATCAAGAAACAAGCGAATTTAGCAAACCAAAGACTGCAAGATACCAAGCGATTGCTTGCGTGGACCGCAGGGGAAAAACTGAAGAATTTCAAGGGACTCTAGCAGACCTGTCCAAGTTCCACAAAAATGACAAGCCTCTCCCCACTCACGTCATGCACCAAAGGGAAAATGCAACGACAATAGTATGCGTTGAACTGCCGTGTAGTAACATGATACACGTTTACAGCAAAATATTGTTGTACGCTGCTGCACTGGAGATAGCTACACATTCAGATTTTGAAAAATGCCGGCTTGAATTCCACCACTATAATGGTCATGTTATCTGTACCAGCTTTTACGGAATTCGACTGTGCTAGGCATCGATCCAACACCTGCTCGCACACAAGGCTAATATCTACCGCGATTGGGTGACCGTTCTTGTTGATCTCTTTGTTCCCGATCAACGTTTCGATGAGCTTGCAACAATCTTCGTTCGACAACACATCCCAAATTCCATCACACCCAATTACGATAAATTCATCGTCGTTTTGTGATGGAGTTATTGTGACATCAGGATAGGCAGTCACTGCCTGATTGCGCCAATCCGTCGTATCCGGGGACTTGAAATCCACATCCCCCAGAGCTCGACTAACGGCTAAAGTCATGTTAACACGGCCATTCTCAACCTGACAACCAGCCGCCACAATACGTGCCTCCTCGCTAGGCACGGAAGGCTTATGATCTGTGCTTAACGGAATAACCTTTCCTCCTCGATAGAGCACCGCACGACTATCTCCAGCGTTTGCACACACAATTTGATGCTGTGTCAAATAGACGCAATTTGCGGTGGTACCACTGGATGCGAATTTTTGACAGATCTGCTTGTCGATGGACCTGAAAGATTCTACGAAGGCAGTTTTTACATCGCTCTTGTGGATTGCAGTGTTCTTGAGCACTTCATCGAGCATATGAGCACGGCAATAGCGTGAAGCTTCATCAGATTGGTGACCGTCAAAAACTCCGAAGAACGCCTGATTTTTGTTGCCATCGAGGTTTAACTGCGCCACGTGAGCATCCTCCATCGATTTCCTCCATCCTTGCATACTGCAACATCCTACTCGTAGATGAGAGGTCTCGAACACGGTCGAGAATTTTTGGGTTTCTGGCTTTGCTAGCATATCACCCATCTTTCGGCGGCCTTTGAAAAAAAAATCGAAAACGGAGCTTGCTTTTGAAAATGCGAAGCTCTGCAACTCGTCTACTCGCGTCAAGCACCCGTCACCAGTAATTTTCATGAAGTTGAGAAGGCATAGCAAATTTAAAATTCGGTCGAACGAAGGTCGAGGAAGCGGATTTAGGCGTCTTAGTTTGATGTGCAATGTCGACCAGCGGAGCAGCCCAACTTTTATTCACTGTTAAATGCATGTGTTTGCTGCAACTTATCTTACCTCATCTCAAGAAGAATAGCATTATGCACCACCAATGGATGCACGAGCCTGCGCACTAATCCGCAACTTCGCCATCGCTGAGGTATTATGGGGAAAAGGCTTTTATACTTTTAGGTTTTTTCTGTTTTGTTAGGCATCCGAAGGACGATGAAAACCAAAGTCTTCAGTAAAATGCAACGCCGAACAATCAAGTTAAAAATGCAGCGATGGGAAGGGCGTCCCTTTCGGTTCTAGCGCGCGCAGCGTATACTGTGAGCCATAAAGATGAGGCTAGGAAAAGCGCAATCATCCTAATTTTCGACGCAACCTTTTACTTTTGTCTGCTTTGAACGGCGCTTTCTTCACGAGGGCAGGTCGAGGAGCAGAAGTAACACGTGGAGCTGGTACCCTTCTAAGTGACTTCTTCAGCTCCTGCAGTACCATATCTTTTTGCCATTGCAAACTAGGCGCACCCTTCACTTCTGGAGGAAGGAAGAGAATGCGAATGTTAGAACCACGAATGGTGACGCGTTCGTAGAAGCCAAAGGAGGAGTCTTTTGCTTGATGACGCACATCGGTCAACTCGACATTTCCGCGTGAAATGTCGAATACTACTAGTTTTCCTTTGTAAATATCACCCGAAACTGTTTCCACAGTCACACGGGAGCTCAACGCTTCGAAAACCAACGATGAAGGAAGATCTTCAGTGGTGGAGCCGGAAGGCATTTTTTGTTCGTCTTGGGGCTTCACAGTTAGCTACTAGAACATGAGCGATCATGAGACTCCAGTAGTGAAAGCAGGAGGTGAGAAAAGATTGGATTGTTGACAAGGCATTACAGAAAAAAGTCCTGCGATATATTTCGAAGCCGTGTCCAAACGCAGGAGCCGGCGAAATGTAACGGAGACCCTTGTTGAGATCCGTACCGCACATCGCTGCATTGAGGCTTTGCAGCGCACTACGAGAGTGGTTGAAGTTGAAATGATCCTTTTTTTTTAAATTCTCTTCACCTTTGTGAAGTATCGCAAAAGCTTGTCGCCCACGATCTGAAAGTACACGTTCGCCAGCAGCGATAGGGGCGGGAAAAAGTTGGAGGGGGCGCACACCGAGAACCCCCACCAGTAACTACGGTGTGGGGAAAGTGAGAAAGGTGGGGGGCCGCGTTTTGCAGACTACACCTGACGTTATCTAGGTGCTGTCAGCCGAGCGCGCTGGACCGAAAAAAAGATGGTGCTGGATGGGACGACGACTGGCTCACGAAACGTAAAGAATGGATCTCCAAAAGTGTTGGGGAGTGATCGGAGGTGAAAGCTGGTGCCTGCACGCAATGATGCGCTTCCTGACGCTAGTTACCATGGCGCGTTGCCGATCGCTGGGGACAAGGTGGTGGGGGGGGGAGAAGACACTCGCCAAAACACAAGTCGGTCTCGTTTTTTGTGACTGACCTTGCCTTTAGTGCGAACCTTTCAACTTTGCATACTGCGTTGTAGTGAACATACGGTCACAGCAGTGCCCGTGCATGAGCTCTCTCCAATGAACAGAGTTTGTCCTACTGGATCCGTTATCATTCAATCGGGACAACTAAATTCTTTGGGAGTTCTTGTTAACAACGGAAAAATGCGAAGACAAGAGAATGATTTGATGAGGGTAAAGACAAAAAGACCCGCCGTTACCTTCGACACGTTATCTACTCCTTGCTCGTCTCACCTCCGCCACTCTTTGTAACCTAATCTTTTCCAATATGGACCTCCTAAGAGGCGAAGTTAGATTTAGAAAAAACGATCTTTGTTGTTTTTCTTTTCCACTCACCGACTCCGGTGGTTGCCCGCCGCGATGGGGATCCTTGGATTTAACAAATCCTTTATTTCTGATCTTCCATTTTATGAGCAATGCTACCTACTAGAAAACGAAAATTAGTAGTTATAATCGTCGCCAAGTAAAAAAAGCGGGACATCCACTGGAGTGATAGAAGCCAAGAAGAATGCAACAAGCTGCTTGAGGTATGAGAAAGGCGCTTAAGCTGAAGTTATGTTGCCAGTCTGAGGTGCGAATCCATGTCTTTTTAACGCAGCGCTCTGAAATCTATCTTGCCCTCTCGACTTTACATTCTCCTCCTAAGATCCACATTTTTTTCTCATACCGCACTGTATGAGACCCCCTGTTTTCGCGAGGTTTTACGAGGGAGGAGAAAATCAGTGAATCCTGTTGAGGGTGTTGAAATACATCGAGAAGGAGTCACCGTTCTGATGTCCGAGAGCAGCAGTAGCAGCACCGATACTCGGATAATCGTGGACAATCGCATTCAGCTAACCTACGCGGAAACAGTTGTTTCTTTGGCAACGGCCATCGGTTTAGTCATCATAGTGTTGCTAGATCTCCTGTACCGCAGTACGGCTCGCCACACCGCACTCCTCCGTGTCCAGCGCGAAACTCGATTTGACGGCGCTTATATCCTAGGGAAGCCTGAGAAAAATCGTGCACGGGTAATTCTCGCCGACGGTCTCAAAACGCATGAATTCCGTATTCGGAACCCACCCCAGTATGGACGTGTCATCCCAGCGGTTGTTTCAGATTCCCGAGATGCGAAACAGGATTGTGTGGAGATGCTCAGCAAAGTTCGCAATGTCCTCTCCAAATCCTATGGAAGAGGTGCTGAGCTGATGTCAATGCGTTGCTGCTTGTCGTGTGTGAAAAGAGCACTACCGGGGGAGCAGTCTGAACGATTCTTGCGTATCTACGAACGTGTTATGTTCTGTTCACATCGTGTGAATGGCGACGAAAAGCTCATTTCATCCGATGATATACGGTACATGCATGCATTCTTCTACAATAGCGTACTCAAGGTTCTGCAATAGGATCTGGCGGAGACATGTAAATGTTGTCTTTTTACTTTATCATGAGAGATAGTCGCAGCTAAATTCCCGAAGGATCTCGAAGAAGGTTTGCGTACTGTTTGCGCATTTATCTAGGAGCTTTGCTCACTGCTGTGCGTTTCAAAGAGCACGAGGAAAAAAAAGACACTTGATGTTCGTCTATTTATCATATTTGTTTTTTTGTGTATCTGTGACTGTTCTTGCATCACGAATGAACAGAGGAACCACATTCCCCGAAACTGAAGGTTTTAACACATCCGAGAAGAGTCGAATTTTTGAAATTTAATTGATTTTCTCTGATATGGTTTTCTCGGTGGGTTGTTACGATACTTTTGCCAATCTTCGAGACACACATATCGGATACGTTGCCTCTATTATGTGCAATCTTTTCAGTATGACGTGGTTATACCACTACCATTTTCGCTGCTTCGGCTGGAGAGGCGAGAAATACACTTTCGAAAGAGACATGTGATCAGTACGTTTCGATATATCTGAGGGGCAATTCTCTTCTTTTTCTCTTACTCGTTGCGACTTCTTATTTTATGCACATTTTTTAATGCTTCTTGACACTTGCAAGATAGAGTTATTTTATATCATACCATCAAGAACAACGGGTGGAAAAAATCGCCGAGGTATCTGCACAGCGAAATGGCCATTACGATCAAGCTTGCGAATGGCACGCAGCACACCATCGAAGTTTCGGATTTTAGTATAACTATTTCAGACCTGAAAAAGCAGCTCGCTGAAGCTTTGGGTATTCCGGCCGATGAGCAGCGCATTATTTTCAAGGGAAAGGTGTTGAAGGATGAAAACATCCTTTCTGCCGTTGGTATGGAAGACGGAATTGTTATTCATGTTGTCCGGAGCAAGAAAAATTCCGCTTCTGCGACTGAAAGCACGCAATCCGCCAATAGCAATCCGCCCAATCAAGTTCAGACAGCGACTGCTGCTACACCAGTGGCTTCTCCGAGTCAGTCTGCAGTTTCGACTAACCCTTACGCTGCGCTCATGAACAATTTTGGGGCTCTAGGGATGCAGCCGAATCCAACGGGGACTGCTGGTTTTCCAATGGGAGGAATGCCATTCGGCAACATGGGAGGTGCGGGCAACCCTACTTCGGCGCAGGCCATGGAACTTATGCAGAATCCGATGATGCAACAAATGATGCAGCAGGCCTTAAGCAACCCGCAGTTTATGCAGTACTTCATTCAAAGCTCTCCCCAACTCGCAGCAATGCCTCCTGAGCAACAGCAGGCTACTATCGAACTGATGCAAAATCCGTTCGTGATGCAGCAAGCGATGTCGATGATGGGAACATTGGGCAATGCAGGTGGTGCGCAGCCGGGACTTTCTCAACCAGCCTCATCCTCTGCTACTGGAGCAGCAGCCTATCCGCCATTTTTTGCACCTCCCCAGCCACAAGGAAATCCAAGGGAATTGTACCGAGAACAGCTGCAGCAGCTACGGGACATGGGCTTTCCTAATGAGGACGCTAACATAGCAGCGCTCCAGCAGGCTCAAGGAAACATCCAATTTGCCCTTGAACGCCTTCTGGGGGCGTAATTTATTTCATCGTTGAGGTACGTTTAGAAGAACCAGCGACCATATTGTTTTCCAAGCGATACTAGAAAGTTTGTCTCGGGTACTGTCAGCATGCTTAAATTCTTTTCCATGGACGCTCGCGATGAGTTACCGATCCTTCGTTTCTCGTCACCTGGCAGTGCTGAGCAGAGAAATAAAATGGTTTGTCTAATGTAGTTTGAGCAACAAGATCATATGATCAGAGAAGCCGAGAACCCAGAGGCGACGAACTCGTCCGTGATCTAGTCTGATAAGCTATACTCGCTAAAGGAAGGAATACTAAATGATATATTCAGAATTCTGCGAGTGATCACTAATTGCGAAACGCGATGCTTTTCGCTCATGCTCACAATTTCAGGTCACTTCCCGCTTGTTCTTATCCATACCGCTGCGCTAACTAATTTAGATGATGAAGAGTGAATAACTTCCAGTTGTTTGTATAGAATTCTCTCCTTCTTTCCGTTGCACTACGTTATATTGCATCTCGCCGGTCCACTCCAAGATTGGGAAGGGACTTTTTCTTTCCCGACACCCTGTTAGCACATTCCTTCAGCACATTGACAGAAAAGAAAATCCTTTTAGTACCCGAATTCACGGCGAAAATAGTGACTTCATTATTCAAGCAGAAAAGAAATTTGACTCTTCGATACTTCGACGGTTGCAGAGAGAGCACCGTCTGTTTGTAATCTTTTCGTTGCGGCTCAGGATTTCAATGTCGACCTTCGCACGTGTTGCTACGCGCAGCAGCGAGGCTGGAATTCGTGACAGTCTGGATCGCTACAATCGTCTTGATGTGCTCGGTGAAGGAACGTATGGGGTTGTATACCGTGCGGTGGATAAAATAACCGGGCAATATGTTGCTCTGAAGAAAGTCCGTCTCGATAGGACAGAGGAAGGCATTCCTCAAACGGCCTTGCGCGAGGTTTCAATTCTGCAGGAAGTTGATCATCCCAACATTGTCAACCTTCTTGATGTTATCTGTTCTGATGGCAAGCTGTATCTTGTTTTCGAGTATGTGGAGGCTGATCTCAAGAAAGCAATTGAGAAGCAGGAGGGCGGCTATTCTGGGATGTCTCTGAAGCGTCTGGTTTATCAACTCCTTGACGGCTTATATTTTTGTCACCGTCATCGAATCATTCATCGAGATCTCAAACCTGCTAACATTCTTCTGACTTCAGGGAATGTGCTCAAGTTGGCTGATTTTGGTCTTGCTCGTGCGTTCCAGGTCCCCATGCATACGTACACGCATGAAGTAGTTACACTGTGGTACCGTGCTCCAGAGATTCTTCTGGGAGAAAAACACTATACACCGGCTGTTGATATATGGAGCGTGGGCTGCATTTTTGCGGAGCTAGCGCGCCGAAAGGTTCTCTTTCGTGGTGATAGTGAAATTGGGCAATTATTTGAGATATTCCAGATACTCGGAACCCCTGTGGATGCCGAGGGCTCATGGCCCGGCGTTTCTCGACTTCCGGACTATCGCGATGTTTTTCCGAAGTGGCCGGCAAAACGAATAGGACAGGTGATGCCCGACCTTCCCTCGGACGCTGCTGATCTTCTTTCCAAAATGCTCAAATACGACCCGCGAGAGCGCATTTCAGCCAAAGAAGCACTTCAGCATCCGTGGTTCAATGATTTGCGATGGTGAAGGAAAACAACTTTAGAAAAAATCTAGAAATACTTGTTATGTACGCATAGTGCTCGACAATCTAGAATGTTGGGTGCTCTGCTTACTCTGTCTAAGGGGCGGCAACTTCTACTTGACCTTTTTTTTGCTGGGAATATTTTTAGATTCGTCCCCCGTTTAGATTCTCCAATTTAGATCGTCCTCTCATATACCATTTTTTGACGTACCCAGACTTCGCGATCATCACGCTATACTGCATCTTAATGGATCCAAACAGTCAAAATTGGCTTGACAAGTTTGCTCGCGTTGGTTATCCTTCAAAGTGCAGATGCCTTTTTTTCCTCTTCAAGGTCTTGCCTCTCTCGGAAGGAAAAGCGATTCTCTTTACAGTTTGCGCGCCGCGTACAATGGTACGCTAAATTCGGTCACTACGCTCCGATAGCTCAATGAAATGTTTTCACGCATGAATGATTCCATGTCCCCTAAAGAATCAGTGGGCAGCAATTGTGATGCTCATCAAGAGAGGACTGTCTCGTCCCTCGTGTGAGGACCGTGAGGTACTACCCGTGCATCCTCGCAATGCGCTTGTATCATTCTTAGCTGCTTTTCCTGTGTTGACAACAATTCCCCTAATCCTACCTTCCTTACGTGCCGCAATGTGTGGTGTTCGTCGACAAGAGGCCTCTGAAGTTGTGTTGAGGGTGTTTTTCAGTGCTTTGTTGTGTTTGCGTGACTTTTCTCGTCACACGCCACCAAGTCAATGATGGCAGCAAGCAGCTACGACCATAATGTAGCCGTTGAGGCTGCAGAGGAAAATTACCGTCTCCGGAAGAGACTGGCACGTATGGATAGAGAGGAGGAGCAACAGAGACGCGCTGCCGAGTATGAGTCACGCTTTGAGGAATCTCTGGATACAAGCGCAAACGATAGGATAAGGCGAAAAAACGAGGCTCTCCAGGAGGAGATCGCAAACTTTGAAAGTCAATTGAGGGAACTTAAAGCCATTAATGTTACGGATCTTCAGCATCAGTTCACACGTTTAGACAATCGTCGAGCACATTTGTTGAATGAGGTTACAGGCTTGCGGCGAATTCTCGCCAATCAAAGTAAGGATGTGAAACGGGTGACTCGCACAGTGAATGATCAGCACGAGATTCGCCGTCTGAATCGAGAGCAGCATGCGTCGCTCAACGCAGATATTCAGTTATTCCGAGAAAAGAGGGAGTCGCTAGCCAAGGAGACGCAGCGTTTCATTTCCAAGGAGCATCATCTAATGCGTGAGCTGGAGACGCTTCCAGGGCCTGGGGAAGACCAAGATGTGATTGCTAGGCGCCTGAGGGAGGACAACGACAAAAAGGATCATATCATTGAGCGACTGGAGGCGGCTCTCAGAGCACAGCAGCTGAAGGGGAATATTCCAGAACCTGAGGCTACTCCTGCCGATGATATGGAGCGTCTTCGCGAGGAATATGTCCGATTGAATGACCAGCTGAAGCGCTGCCGACAGTAACAGCGCTGCTCCCCCCCTCAAATGACTTACGTTCTGTGGAGTGATCAAATAGTAATTCGCCCAACTTGCTACATACTTGCTCGCCTTGCAGTTCAGTCCTGTGTGAGATTGTTGGGTTTGGCCATCGGTTTCATACCCTAGTGAGGCTGCCTCTCTACTTCTTCTCATTTTCAAAAAGAAGCTCTGGGAAGCGCGCTCTTGCGAAGTGTTTCGATGCCTTCTATGTATTCTAGGTGCCCTGGTTTCACTGATGTAGATTTTCTTAGGAGGAACAGGAAGGACGGAGGATGTAGAGGCGACCGTCGAGTCCACCTCGTCTCTAGTTTGGGATAGGCTTGCCGTCGAATGATTACTTCTAGAAAGATAAATAAAATTGCAGTTGTGCGGCACCGGCAATCACGACGTCAGGTTCGCTGCAACGTTGATGTAACCCGAATGACATCGATTCCCTCTTCGTGTGCACTTTTTTAAACATCATTCCGCTTTCTCCTCTTTCCCTCTTGATGTTGAAGCGTTCCAAAATGTATCCCTATCCGGTAGAAGAGTCGAGGACGTATGAGAACGGGTTTGTTCCTGCATCTCAACAAGCACCCCACAACGAATGCAGACGTAGGGGAGGCGGGTTAATGACAAGGAACTCGCTCCATTCGCTGCTAGTGTTGGGCTGCATAGCTGGAGAACTCTTGTTGGTTTCCTCGTCTTTCCGGTCTCAGGCTCACAGGCCTTCGTTTCATGTCTCGTGCTCTTCTGCATTTCCGTCTTCTTTTCGTCCTTCCCCATGTTTCCCCGCTTTGCGGTGCACATTTCTTTGCCGTGGGCTTAAATGTACTTTGGACTCCACTCCCTCTTTCATTTCTTCTTTTTGTTTTCTGACGGCTTGTCAGGCGAGATACACTTTTCGTGGCTCTCTGCACGGGGAGACAGAGGAAAGCTCGCACCATAGTACGTAGTGAGAAAGATGATGCGCGGAAGTGGCCTGGGGCGCATGTTGCGCAGCACCAACCTGCTGCTGGCGACACCAGCGTTTCTTGAAAGTGTGAAGCACATGCGGAACATCGGCATTAGCGCGCACATTGACAGCGGTAAGACTACGCTTAGCGAACGCATTCTATTCTACTCTGGTCGTATCGGAAAAATTCACGAGGTTAAGGGTGGCACCGAGGTTGGCGCCACAATGGACTCGATGGAGCTCGAGAAGGAGCGCGGCATTACAATTCGATCGGCCGCGACGCAATGCCGTTGGAAGACCAGCACCATCAACATTATAGACACTCCCGGCCACGTGGACTTCACTATTGAGGTAGAGCGTGCTCTCCGCGTGCTGGATGGCGCCATTTTGCTGATGTGTGCCGTCGGGGGTGTTCAGAGCCAAACGCTCACCGTTGATCGTCAGATGAAGCGGTACGGGGTGCCCCGCATCTGCTTCATCAACAAGCTCGATCGTGACAACGCCAACCCACAACGAGCCCTCAGGCAGGCGCAAGAGCGTCTTGGCATTAATGCTGCCTTTATTCAGCTGAACATGGGGACTGCCCAGGATTTCGAGGGTGTGGTTGACCTCATCGAGGAAAGGGCGGTCTACTTCGATGGCCCCTACGGTGAGGCGATCCGCTACGAGTCCGTGCCCAATTACATCGCAGAGGATATGAAGAGTGCTCGTAAGGAACTGGTTGGCCGACTTGCAGAGTGTGACGAAGAGATGGAGAACATCTTTCTCAATGACGAAGAGCCTACGGTGGCCCAAATTCATGCTGCCATTCGCCGCGCAACTATTGCAAACAAATTTGTGCCGGTCATGATGGGATCCGCCTATCGAAACAAGGGAGTGCAGCTACTCTTGGACGCAGTAGAGCGCTATTTGCCATCTCCGGAGGAGCGGCATAACGCTGGCTTCCGCGTTAAGCGCGTCAAAGATGAGGAAGGCAGCATTACGAATGTCAAGGATGGTGAGGTAGAGCTCATAACGGATGATGAAAAGCCGCTTGTGGCACTCATCTTCAAGATTGAGGAAACAAAGAAGTCAGGGCTCTCTAACTATGTTCGCGTATACCAGGGAAAGATGCGCAAGGAGCATCTCATGAACATTCGCACCGGCAAAAACTTTCTCCCTCCTAAATTGGTGCGCATGCACGCGGACAGTGCCGAGGTGGTCGATGAGGTGCGGGCAGGTGATATATGTGCTATTCAGGGCGAGGTGGATGCCTTCTCAGGAGACACTATTATGAAGGCAGGTCCGCAATCAGGATCGCAGCTTTTCTCATGTGAGGATATGTACGTTCCCCCACGTGTCATCTCTGCTTCACTGAAGGTGAAAGACGACAAGGAACAAGGACGCGTGCGTGAGCGCATGCTCGCCTTTATGCGGGAGGACCCAACACTCGTGTACTATCGCAACTCCGAAACTAACGAGGACATCGTGGAGGGAATGGGCGAACTGCACCTGGATATCTATGTGGAGCGCCTGAAGCGCGAGTACGGACTTCAGGTGGAGCTCGGTAAGCCAACCGTCAACTACCGCGAGATTATCACGGAGCGGCAGGAGTTCGACTTTGTCTACAAGCGCCAGAGCGGCGGCGCAGGTCAGTGGGCTCATTTGAAGGGGTATATCGAACCTCTGCCCATCGATATGTCGGTGGAGAAGGGCGTGAAGAACAGGGCCACGACGCGCTGCTCCAACGGCGACATTCGGGAGTCTCTCCAGAAGACGGTGGTGAAACAGCTGGAGCGAAGAATTTTCGTCAAGGGGGAGTTGATGCATGCGCCTGTCTGGGGCGTCCATTTCCACTTGAACGGCGGCGCGATGCACGAGGTGGATTCGAATGAGCAGTCCTTCAAGAACGCCACTCAGGAGCTGTGGGAAACCATGCTGCCGAAGCTGAAGCCCACCCTCGTTGAACCCTATATGGATGTGGAAATTACGGTGCCAGCGACGAATATGACGGAGGTTGCCACCGAGTTTTCCAAGCGTGAGGGGGTGGTGACGGAGACGGTCGTGGATGGTCCTGACGCGGTGATACGCGGTGAGACGGCCCTGGACACCATGTTTGGCTTCATCTCGGATTTACGTCGACTGACGAAGGGTCAAGGCGACTTCAGCATGCAGTTTAGGGAGTATCGGCCGATGCAGCCGTACAAGGCGCAACTGCGCATGGATGAGCGGAACAGCGATCTTGGTCGGAAGCCCTTCCGCCTCTCTGAGTAAAGGTTAGCTCCTCGACCGTTGGAGTCGCTTCTTTTTTTTTGTTGCTTAGGAATGATAGCTTCTTCCCCCATCTCTTTGGTTGGTGTGGTTGAACGCGGAGGCTTCTCGCTCGGCGGGTGTTTTTTTTTTTGGTTGGAAGATCTTCACAGAAAAAAAAGGTTGACTCAATTCTTGTTCACGGTGGGTGAGAGAGAGAGAGAGAGAGAGAGAGAGAGGACAAATCACAAAAGAAAAGAGATCCAGGGTGTCATGACGGAAGGTTGCTTGTGATGGAGGAGTCTTGACCGTACAAAGGTCACCCGACCATATCTGTGCACCGACAGCGGTGCTACTCTTTCCCCCCTTTTTTGGCTTCGCTCTCCGCTTACCCAACTCTCTTCTTTGTTACACCCGTCTCGGGCTAAGCGCTACTTCTTTCTCTCCTTGCATGCGTAAGTTCCACAGCACACAGCGTAGTGTTTGCAGGCAATGGTGGAGAGAAAATAGTAGTACTGAAAAAAAAGTAAGAAATGAGTGAATCGAAACAACAACGACGACGTGCCTCCCTATTCCGAAAAAATAGGCATGCCTTGGGGCAAGGGGAGGCACGGCATATTAAACCTACTGCCGCATGTCAGCTTACGCGCCCGCTAACACCTTCACTCCACAGTATTTGGCGAGAGGAGCACACACTCGTAAAATGTTGCACCACCCTCTCAGACAACTCAGTGCCTCTGGGGGGGGGGCAGAGGATGACGATGACAGAGCGCGCACCACCCACACTCCCCTTCTGTGTACACGCCGCCCCCCTTGCGTTCTGCTTGAAGAAGAGATCTCAAGAGGAGGAGGGAGTTGGGGGAGAAATGGCGCTCGAGGGAGAGAGACAGTAGGTTCACGAGTCATCTTCGGCCCTTTGTTTCCCTTTCTAAAGGGATTTGCCAGGTTCTCCCACGTGATACTCCCCTCCTCCCTCCACCCCCCAGGACTACCATTCCTGTTGATGGATACAGCTGATCGTCGAGCTGCGCATGGTCCGTAACCACTGGTCAGACAACCGGTAATACCTCATCCCGTTTCTTCCTGCTTCTTTACTCCTTCATTTCCCTTCGCCCCACCGCCGCAGCCGATCCATTTGTGCTGTCTTTGTTCACTCTGCACATTTTGTCGCGTTCTTTTTTTTGTGTGTGCACCTCTGGCCCCTCTTCGTTTCGCCGTCAAGTTGAGCGAGTGTGGAAAACGGTATCGTCCACCATCCCCCTTAACACCCCCGTCAAGTGGGAGAAGAAGAACATACAAGACGGGGGGGGGCAGATAAGACGGCGGAGACGCTCGTAACGGTACCCTCGCGCTGGTGGAACACATTCCCGAACGCCGTCTTGGTGCTTTTGTGACACTCACCGACAAGGCACTTTACGCAATACGCCGTGTTTTACGCTCCAGTTGTGGCGTGCACCAAAACCGCGAACCTTCATGAGTACCCAAGGGGGGCAACTTTTAAAGGAAAACATAATAGCATTTATATTTCCCGCTCCCTGTTGAGTTTTCTACGACCAAAGCAGCATAGGGAATGTACGGACGTTGCAGGGTACCTGAATGAAACCTGTCTCTCTGTTGGTGTTTCACTTTCCTTCAACATAAGCTTCCTTCTTTTTTTGTTTTCCGTAATCTTAGCTGACGCTTTTTCCTTTTGTACTTACGGTGTACAAGGAAAGATCTCGCGAAAGCTCTCCAACGCTGTACTGTTTCGTGTGTATCACCCCCTTCTCCTACCTTATTTTTCTAGCTTCCTCACCTCTCCCCCATCAACATTGCGTGTCTTCTCAAGCTTCTGTCTCTCTCGCTCGCTCTTTCATCATTCCCCGTAATTGACTTCCCCAGTTTGTTTGTAAAAAAAAAGGTTGCGCCTCGACGCTTTCTTCTCCCCTCTCTCGCTCCCCTCTTTTTGTGGTGTTTTCGCTCTTCCGTGTGTTGCGCCATTTCTGTACGCGTGCACGCACACACACACACACACGCATATATATATAAATTCCTTTTCTTCTCAGGCTGTATCAGTTTCACGCGCAAGAAAGAAGGTGACGTTATCCACCTCATCTCTCTCTGTCGATCCTTCCTCTCACCTACCCCCCCTCCTTTACAAAAAAAACACCCACACCGACACGTAAACGTCACACACCGAAAAAGGCAATCGCCACAGAAAAGGGATACAGGCGCTTCTCTCCCCTGTTTTCCGCGTGTCGTCAACGTTTCCTCGCTGTACTGCATTTCTTCCCCATACGGCGCCCGTTATTGCGCGCAAAAGAAGAACTCAGTAATTTATGATTTGCTTGCATTTTTTTTTCTGTTTGGTCCAGTGAAAAAATAAAAGGGCTGTGACTCTCTCTTTTCGTTTTTCCCGGCCTTGACTTTCCTAATCATTTGGCGCCTCCTCATTTTCTGTTGGATCGCAGTGCTCCCTCCCCCCTCCCCCCCCGTGTAAGCACGTATGGAGGGCGTGTAAAGTTGTGATCTTTTTTTTCCCGTCGCTGACATTTTTGCTTTTTAGCGTTTGCTGTACTGCTGCTGCACCGTAGTTTTTTTTACTCCCGTTCGCCTGGCACG
Organism: Borovskyia barvae; assembly: GCA_030849085.1. Lineage (NCBI taxonomy): Eukaryota > Euglenozoa > Kinetoplastea > Trypanosomatida > Trypanosomatidae > Borovskyia > Borovskyia barvae. Next base: position 117,100 of record JASAOM010001092.1, on the reverse strand, counting down.
AGGTAGAGATTGTCACGTTCAGCGCCGCCGACTATATATTGCTTCGCTTTCTTTACCCCCCCTTCACGTTTTCTTTTCTTTCTGGTTTCTTCCCTAGGATAGGAGGAGGGACGGGCTGGAGGGAGCGGAGGGACGAGTGCAGGGAGGAAGGGAGAGGGTGTAGAGCGTCCTCTCTTTTCCTTTTTGCCCTTGATCGCGTGTTGCACGGCAGACGATCGCTGCAGACTTGAAGCGGCTATTTTTTTTTGGGGGGGGGGTGAAGAGCCGGACGGCAATCGTCATCGGTGGTGGGCCTATTCGGCAGACGAAACCTACGCGTGAAGTATTTTTTTGCTTGTTTGGCGCACAGAAAATCATCTCTCCTGAGACCTTCTTGGCCTCCCACTCTGCGTCCTTCAAACTGTTGCCATTGAGCTGTCCTCTTCTTCTTCTGTTGCATTTCACGTGATACCGTGCTTTAGCCTCTTCAAAAATTTACACTCCCTTTGGTTTGACGGTGGACGGATTGGAATCTTGCGTTGATCACAGTCGCCGCACCTGCCCAATACACCTGTACTTCAACACCAAGGTGAGGATCATCTTTTTTCCCCTTTGGATTTTCTGGAGCTTTTCCTTTTCTCTCCAATTTCCATCTACTACCTCGACGTCTCTTTTTTTCTGTGGAGTACCGACTTGGGGCTCTTCTGCTCACTTTCTCGCGCCTCCTTTCGCCTTTTTCTCCTACAACCACTTTTTTTCCTGCGCTTGTGTATCCGCTCTGCTTCTTTTTCTTTTCGCGCACTCCTTACCGATTCTTCTTCAGGGATTAGCCCTGCGGTCAGGAGGGCCTTATTTTTTTTTCTTCACCCTCAGTCATAGTACTCTCTTTCTGCCGCTAAACCACTGGGGCTACTTCCGAGCTGCCGCAGTAAGAAGCGATCGTAGAGGACGCTGCTTGGGAAAAACAGCAGAAGAGTATTTTTTTTTTTTGAATTCTTGCTCTTGGCTCGTGAGAAACGAAGGAGAAATCCTTTGGCCAGCACTCGTCTTTCCCCCAACACGAGTCGTGGATAGAAGCCCGGTATCGAAGCGGAACCGAATCGCGTTTCATTTTTCGATTTCTCCGCGGCGAGTGAGCCCCCCCCCCCATCTCAGTTATTGACCTCTCCCCTCCCCGTTTTTCCCAGAGAGGCTTTGTTGCGCCAGTAGTACGCCGAACAAGAAACCACACTCCTCGCACTAACCAAGCCCCCCCCCCTCGACGGCGATCGGATGGGCTCCTGTGTTTCTTCGAACGTCTCTGCTCATGATAGGCGTGCCTATCATGGTGTGGCAGTGAGTCTTTCCTCCTATCCCTACAGTCTCACAGCAGGGGGTCGCGAAGAAACCACCTCACAAGGGGAGCCGAAGCATAAGGACTCGAACGACACGTTAGCGCGGGCAAAAAAGAGTGACAAATTCTACGGAGACTTCAGCGTGGCTTTCCAGGAGCGTCTCCGCCGTTGTTGCGTTCACACGTGGAAACCCGCAAACCCGTCGAGCAAACTCCACCGCACCTCCTCCTCCCAGCTACATCGGGAGCCCCGATATGATCACCTCACGTCTTTTGGTGGCCGTCAGATATTCATGGTAGATGAATTGACGAGCTCCTTGAGCAGTTCTACCGACCGGGCGACATCGAGCGCGGCCCTGAGCACCTCAGCGTCACACACCACATGGAGCTCCCTTTCCACGAGCGGCCGCGCGTCCACCCCCAACCCGGGCAGCGTCTACATCGAGCAGCAGACGTCCCTAAATCTCTCTCATGGTTCCCCGGCCCTTTCTTCGATGACCCAAGGGGCAGCGTCTTCCTGCTCCTCCGTTTCGCACGTTCCCACGCCCTCTTCTGTAGGACTAGGGTACCGCATCGAAGCAGGCCGACTCCACGACTACACGCTAAGCCCTTGCAACTGTGGGCATGCATACCGAACAAAACTGGTGCTTTTCTGCGCAAAAATGAACATCCTCTTCTCGTGTTCTGCGAAGGAGCGGCACATGCTGGCGTACCACATGGGGCTGGGGACAGAGGTCGGGCGTTTGACGGGCCATAACGATGTCATCGTGGGAGGCGCCATCCACCCGGAAGCGTCTGTCATCGCCACGGCATCCCGGGATGGCACGGTGATTCTGTGGGAACTTCCCTCCTGTAAGCAGCGCCGGTCTCTTTCGCACCCTGGGCCGGTAAACGCATGCTGCTTCTCATCTTCTGGCACCGAGCTAGCCACGGCGTGCGCCGACGGGCTGTGTCGTGTGTGGGCATGGTCTGCTGCCGACTTCACAAACGCTCATGTGCTCTCCGCCACCGACTCTCCATCGCCTCTTACCTCAGTAACGTACTCTCTAGGTGACCGCGCCATACTGGCTGCCGGTGCGGCGCGAGCGGTGTACATCTGGGATCGACCGAACCTTTCCGCAGCTGTGCTTGTCTTTCTTCAGCATAAGGGGGCTGTACTCTCCGTCGACGCCTCTCGCACGCTCCCCAACATCGTTGTGAGCTCAGAAGAAGCGACTGTTTTTGTTTGGAATTGTGCAACGCTAGAAACGTTATCGCGAATTGATGTAGATCTCTGCGTAGCTCGAACGCGACTCTCCCGGCATAGACTGCAGCCCTGTCTTCCTCCCGTAGGGTCTCTGTCGTCCTCATCCCGTACCGTTTACTGGACCACAGTGCGGCTGTTCGATTCGTTTTTCGGGCTGGTGGTCGTAGCGGCGACAAGCGACAAGAGAGTCTTCCTGTTCCGCGTACCCAAGCAGGCCTACGTTGGTGACGGGGGTAACACGCGTCAGACGAACAGCTACACGAGTACCTTACCGAATTTCCTAGTGGATGTGCTGTCCCTCGACTTCGCTGCTACTGTTGAGAGCATCTATGTTGGATCACCAAACCAGATCATCCTCGGAGATGCATGTGGTAATCGCTATGCGTTAGAGCTTCGCTAGTGTGCAGAACAGTCGACAATTTTTTTTCGCGCACTATTTTTGCTCTAAGGAGCAAAACGTTTGCAAAGGAATGCGCGTTTTCTGGTGCATGTCCGAAAGATACCCCCGCCATTCGGAGGACTTTGGGTATATCCTATAATGAAGCATCTCACCTCTTCTCATCCTCTTCGTCTATGCATGGCCAAGGACTTGGCTCGTCCAGCCTCTCGTTCTTCGGCCACGCGTTAGCGTGCTCCTCTGAGTTCGGGGTTGTGGGGGCTGGAGCGAGAGGATTAGCGATGGATTATCTTTCAGTAGCGAAAATTTAAGGGTTTCTACAACTCACTGCCGGCGATCACTGTTCGTGAAGTCTCGCGTTGACGATCCCAAGGCTATACCGAGAAGAAGGAAGAGGAGAGGGGGAAGGAAAGAGGGAAGGCTCTTGTGTTTCCGTGTTGTTTCATGCCGCAATGCGACTTTTTGCTCGTCCTTCGCCCCTTCTCCTCTCTTCTCCACATCTGGCTCTCTCTTGTGCGAAATCAACCCGATCCAGAACAAACGATAGTCGCCCCTAAAGCGCACGCGTCGGTTGCACTAACGCCGCCACAACTTTTTTATTACGCACGGCGCAGCGTATTTTATTGTTCCCCCTTTGTTTAATTTTTACTTATTTTTGGCAGTTTGCTCTTCCCTTTATTCCGACGGCCCATATCTGGCCAGGAAGAGCGAAGGAAGTTTTTCTTTCGGTGTTTTGGAAACGCTCGTGTGCGAAGGATAGGGGAAGCGAACCTTTTTTGTCTGTTTTCATCTCTCTACCTTCCCTTAATCCCCCTCTTATTTTTTTTCTCTCTCTCTCCTGTCCTCCTCCTCCTCCTCCTTCCCACTCGAATTTTTTTGTGTCGAAGCAGAAGGTAGAAAAAGAGTTGAGCGTGTTTGCCGCGCCACATTTTTTCCCACGGTGAGTGACGCGAGAGAGGGGATATATATATTTATATATATTTATGTATTTCGCTAGTTGCGGAATTCTCGTTCTGCGCTTTCTTCTGACAGCGCTTTTTTTTTTTGAGACTTCGCTCTGTTGTCCCGCTACTGTCTTCTCCTCCCTCAGCCGCCGCTGCAGCGGGGTGTGGGATGTGGAAAGCAGGAGCAGGGTTTGAGGAGGAGGAGGGGGGGGGGGGAGATCCCCGCTGTGATGCTTGTCATCCGACTACCTTTTGAGGAATATTTTTCGTTGAAAGAAACAAAGTAGTGACGTCATAGCCACGTATACATAACCATATATATGTGTGCGTGCCCATGCTCTGTGGCATTTCGAAGCACGACCTCACTTTTGAAGAACGGCTGATCTATATACTCATCTGTCGGTGGTGCCACTCTCTTTTTTTTTTTGGTTTCGACTCCTTGAGATATCTCTCGTATTGCCTGGATGTATTATTCCGGCGCTACAGCGCACGCCGCGATTTCGATCGATCAAAGTAAATTTTTGTGTGCGGTGTGGATCCCCCTCTATTCGGCAGTCTCTCTCCTTTCATTGTTCGCCTTTGCTCCTCCCTCCTCTCGCCACTTTAGCAGTTTTCTACGCGTTGATCCACGCGTGGCCTTCCACTCCTCACGTTTTTTTTCTCGTCTTTCGCACTGTTTCTGAGCGGTATGGTCGGGCTTTGGGTGATGTTTCTCCGGCTGCATACGTGGCGAACAGGCGCCCGTGTAAACACGTTGGTGGTCTATTCTCTAGCTCGTGCGTCATCTCCGTCCTTCCCCCCCGCTCTTTATCGGCTTCTCCATTCTCCCCCTTTCCACAACTCGGGTCTTGGAAAGGAGGAGTGGGGGGGGAAGGGAGGGTCCATTTCGAAAGCGCTCCGTTGACGCTTTAGCAAGTTCGGTTGTACCTGTTGGTGCGTGCCTAGATGCCCGTCCTTTCCTCGTCTTACATGGCCCCTTCCATCCCCTCCTTTTTTTTTTGCGTGTCTTCTGCGGCCCAGTCAAGGGGAAGAGAGGACGGCGAATCACCGCCCAAAGGCGCTTCCCCCAAAAGGAATTTAAGATCATAATAGAGGGATGGCCGGACAGAAAGAAAAAAGGATTGGTGGTGATGGTGGTGGGAGGGAAGCTGCCCAAGTCCTTACCCTCTTTCTTTGCGTGCCTGATCTCTTGTCCTTTTCTTTTCTCCATTTTTTTTCCCCTTGTCGATGTATCCCGCGCTCACGCATTAGGATTTAGCGGCGGGGTCTCAAGTAATAATTGATCCGTAGGAATTCACGTGTGTGTGTGTGTGTGTGTGCGTAAAGGCCCGGTCCTTTAAGGTGCACGGGGACCAAACAAAACTCCTTGACGTTTCCTTCCTATTTTTCACCTTCCCAGTGGGAGTACCCATTTGCTTGCTTTCTCTTTTCATTTCCAGATATCTCTGGCTGGATCCTTTCGGACTCCTTTTTGTAAGTTCTTTTTTTTTTGAGAGAGGGAACTCTTTGGGGCTGGGCGCGCGCTTGATCGCTTTACCTTCTTTGTCTGGTGATCCTTTTCTTCCGTTTCAAGCTTTTTTTGTGATGCCGCGTGGCTGTATCTTCCTGAGCCTCCCCCTCTCCCCTCCCCCCCACACGTGATAACATGGGGGAGCTGTGGTGCCCAACGCTTTGTGGCCTTCTGTCACAGTGGAGGTGTTTGAAGCGGTAGCCCATTTTTTCTCCCCTTTTCGTTTTCTATCTTCTGCTAATTTTCTGTAGTTGCCAGCAGCCCAATGAGAATCTTTTGGCGGCTATTACCGTCACCTCTTCGGTGCTTTTCAACACTCCTCTACCGTTTCGATGTAGAGAGAGAGAGAGAGAGAGAGACAACTTTGAACCCAGATTTTGTAGTGTGAAATGCGGCAGAAAACACAAGCTGACCACTGATGATGCTAACAGGTGAAACCGAAGATGCTGACAATAGAAAGAGAGGCCCCCCCCCTACTTACACTTACACACACTGACAGCACCGATTGTGTCACTTCTCGCTGCTGATGAACACTTTTGTCGTTCAAGGGGGCGGGGAAGGGAGATCCCCCCAGAACAGTGAATCCATTGTTCAACGGAACGTTCTCCTTTATCAAGAAGCAACCCTGCAGTGGGCCCCGCGGTACACCCTCGGTTTCTCTCTATCTCTCTCTGCATCTTGTCCCCTCTGCAGGTCGAAAGGTTGCAGAGAACCCTATCACGTGATACTTCACTACTGCTTATGTGATGGACATCCTTGCCCTCTTTTCTCCAATTCTCCCTCTCTCACTTTCGGAATGCACCTCTTGTTCCTTTCGCTCCTCCTTTTCCTTTCTCATTTCCTCGGCTTTTTCAACTGCGGTGTGCGGTCGAGTACCCTCGCTGCCGTCTTTTCAATTTCCCGCCCCACTTCTTGGCCTTTTTGCCTGTGTGTGTGTCTCTCTACCTCTCTATGTATGTAAGCGAGCGCGTGTCTGAAATAGCGGGCCGCAAATCTCCCGCTTTGCTTTTTCTCCTTCGCTGACATTGTTCGCCTCGCGCATACATTGATTGGAGAGAATAGGGGTAACAGAAGGTCATCCGAGCATCTGTCCGAGGTGCACTGATAATAATCCGGAAAGCACCGGCCTTTGTAGTGGTTTTGCTGCTGCACCGAGTGGGTTGAAGTGCGTTCTTGGGTCGCGATGGCCGCGGTGCATCTCTCCTTTGATGCCGCGAAGGTGGGCATGCGCGTTCAGGATTACTGGGGCCGCACGGGTACCTTGCAGTGGGTGGGGAAGGTCGACAAGAAGGATCACAGCCCTACGGGCGAAACCGGAAAGTTTTTTGGCATCGAGTACGATGAGGAGAGCGCAAATCCGCTGCGTGGAGACGGCGAGTGGAAGGGCCACCGATATTTTAGCTGTGACGCGCGCAAGGGCCTCCTCGTGAAGGCAGGTGAGGTGTACGCAGAGATGAACACGGAGCGGGTGAAGATGTTACGCGAGCGATTCGGCGAGCGCGTGGCGACGTGGCACGACTTTGAATTAGTGAAATTTTGTATTGCTCGTCGCTTTGACATGGGGAAGGTGATCGAAATGCTAGAGAATCACCTGCGCTGGCGGGACACCTTTCAGCCCAGCGCGGATGAGTACTTCCCTCAAACCATTCGAGAGGACTATCCCTGCGGCTACACCGGCACGACGGACTACGATGAAAACCTGATCTACTGCGAGCGTCCCAGCAACGCCGGCCACTGTCACCCATCTGAGTTTGTGCGGAAGTACACGCTTCCGGTGATTGCCCGCTGGCATGCGAGCATGATCGAAATGGGCGTTGATCGCATGCGTGCCAGTAACTACCATTATAAGCGCGTCTGCTACATCGTCGATCTGACCAACGTGAATGCAATGACCCGCCCGATGATTGGCTTTGCGCAGACGTTGGCGACGGTGGAGCAGAATAACTATCCGGAGTACCTCGGCCGTGCCTTTATCGTGAACTGCCCTACGTTCTTCCGTCTCGCTTGGAAGCTCGTAAAGATCTTCGTGGATGAGCGGACCATCAAGAAAATTGTGTTCTGCGCCCCTAACAAGGCGGCTGAGGCAATGATGCAGGTCATGCGCGCGGAGGACGTGCCCAACTTCTGCGGCGGCCCGAGTAATCGGTGGATGGAGACCGCTAACGGTATCGTGGGGTCCACCGATCCGGCGAAGGCCTACGCAGGTGAGGGGCTCAAGCTACCCCATCCCGATAGCGAAGAACTCAAGGATGTGTCTCTGCATGAGGAAGATGGTAGTCAAAGCCCCATGAATAGCCTCCGTGAGGGAGAGACACCGAGCTCTACCCGCTCTACGTGATCTGCTGTTGCCTTAGGGACGGTCGAAATGCTAAACGAATACTCACGATGTAGATGGGCGGGGCTTGCGATGGAGAATAGCGTGGAAGATGATTGCGCTTATACGGCGGGAGGAGAGGCAGGCGAAGTGTGGGGAGGAGGAGGTGGTGGTGGTGGTGGTGGGGGTAGCCGCGGAGGACGTGGCGCGTTGGTACCGAAGTGAAGGTGAGTTGCCGTTTTTTTCTGAATGAACCGAAATCAAAACGTCAGCGATCGGGGGCTCCTCGAATTGCCCCCCCCCTCTTCTCTCTCAATCATCTTTTTCTCACAGAGAAAGAGAAGAATTGCGGGGGCCGTTGAGCAGGTCTGCGGGATGGTGTGAGAAGGGGGTGTGCATGGACGAGGAGAAGATCGGCTGCTGCTGTGTGGCGGAGTCACTAGGAGAGTGGGAGGGGGGCGGGTGGGTGTACGGTTGGAAGTGGAGTGTAAGTGTGGGGGGGGGGGGCTGGACGGTGGAGCACAACCCCAAACGAACGAGGTCTGGGAACGGGGAGAGGAGAGGACCCGCCGCAGGCTGCATGGAAAAAAAAGATGTGTGTGTGTGTACGTGTGTGTATGTTACAAGACCGTATAAAAGGGAGGGGGGATTATGTGTATCATTCGCCCTCTTCTTCGGTCTAGTTTGGTTTCTCTGCATACGCAAATGTGGATCCATCACGGTGCCAAGTCTTCATGCATTCCTTTTTCGGTTGATTTGTTGCCGAAGGACCGCCATTGTTTACATTTGGGGGGGAAGGGGGTGAGCAATGCGGGGAAAGGGGGGGGGGAGGCGGAAGGCTCTCCGTATCCTCTTTTCAAAAAAAAACTAGGCATAACTCCCCTCTTTTTTTTTCGCGCTTCCACCCTTGTTGCCTGCCCCGCTCCGAAAAAATCAAGTGAAGATGGTGATCAGTGATATCTATATCTTCATGCAAATGTATATAAAAAAATATAGAGAGAGTGTGACAGGAAGGGAAACCGTCGGTTATGCGATGTTAACCTGACCGAGTCTGGACGACCACATCCGTATTGTTCTGCGTTTCCTCAAGGCGTGTTAATAGACGTACCCTTCCATGTAATCATTCTATATATATGTGTGCACGTGTGGCTGCTGCATCTGCATGATCCTTCATTATTTCTGTTGCTGTAACCAGGTGATACTAGAATTCCTACAAAATAGAAGATATCGCGAGTTGATTGTGCTGCCTCCCCACTGGACCTTCTACCGTGCAGCGGCCGAGAGACACTCGAGCAGAGTTTTGTGGCACGGCACTCCTCCATCGAAAAGGGTGCTTTGCGCTGCTTTTCTTTTACTTCTCCCCCCTCTCCATCTCCCTCTCGACCTCTCACCCCTCCTCTTTCTAAAACCAATATGGTTCCAGGTTCTCCAATCTTCAGCACTTTCACGTCCCGTTTTGCTTCCTCCTTTTATCTTTTGCACTTCTTTCCTCTCCCCTTCAGAGAGAGATTTTTTCCCCTGCAACTTGATCACAACGTCTCAATACACACTTTGACACGCGCAAACAAAAACAGACTTGGCTCCTCATCCAGCGTCCGCACTTCGCCTTTCCCTCCATTTTCTCTTTAAAGTCCCCTTCCCCATAATTCTGCTGTAAGTTAAGCCACCTTTTCGCCTTGCGCGTTTGGACTGCATATCTCACTTTCTCTCGCTTTTTCTCTGTCTTAGCAGGGACCGTTGCGGTGGGGGAGCTCGAGGTGTCACTCACCGCCAACAATCCCTTCCTGCTTTTTCTCTCTCGCATCTCTTCGCCCCTTCCTCCTTTTGTTTTGAATCTCACGTGCATCTCTGCTTTATGCACGCTCGCTGGACTTACGCTAAGAGCAAGAAATTATCTGTAGAGGCGGAGAAGCACACAGTCTCGTGCGAGCAAGAGAGGCGTCTACCCCTCTCTTGACTCTCCTATGTGTTGCGTTGTTGGCCTTCGCTTCACATCACCTTCACTGTGAACATCTTCTCTTTCCTCTTTGATTGTTTCGCTTTCTATTTTTGTCATTACGAGGCGAAGCAGCGCTCCTGTGGCGCCCGAACTTTCTCACTGCGTTGTCTTTCGCTTTCCATTCTTTTTCTCGATCTTATTAAACGCTGTTCTCGTGTGAGTCTTTTACGGTGGTGAAGGCAGGCGTGACTGCCCGAGGCTTGTGGACTTTCTTTTTCGAAAATATTTTCTTTTAGCTGTCTTTTTTTTTGTGCAGCTCTCTCCTTTTCTCGTACCCCCCTCCTTTTCCTTTTTTCCCAAGGGTGGACCTCAGACTACCCCCCTCCCCCCGTTCCCTCTCGTCTCCACCCGTCTGCCCCATTTTTTCCCCTTTCAGCGGTGGACATCGAATCGTTCCCCTTCTTGGCCTCCCCCTTCCCTCCTTTCTCTTCACCTTCTCGGCTTTCGGATCCGTCTCACCGTTATCAGAGAAGGAATTTGGATTTCTCTCCCTCCCATCCCTGACAGAATTTTTGTGGTGCACGAATATATATATATATATATATACACGTATACACCAAACAGAGGGTGCAAGCCTTGGCTTTTTTTCTCTAGCGCTTTTTTTTTGTACCTGTCTGCGCATTGAAATTGTGATATCGGACGCCGCTGCTGCTCCCTGTTCTGGGTCCGGTCTCATACTGAATTTTTTCGCGGTTCCAAAATATCCGCGGGCACCCCGATTTGTGCGAATTCCTTGTCGGTGCGGGCTTCAAAAAGGAGAAAAGGATTTCAGTCTGCCTTTCCCCTTCTTTTTTTAGCCTACCCCCCCCCCCCCTCCCCCATCCTGCGTACTCTCTCTTTCTGAGCCTTCTGCGGTTGCATTAGCCTTTGATCGTCTCACGTGTTCTGTATTACATATTTCAAGAGGGACGGGACGAAGCCACCGAGCGAGACGATCATGTCCGCTACCCACGCACTTCGTGATAAATGGTTTGTGAGCTTCCTGCCATTGCTGACGGCCGACATGGTGAACACAGACTACAAAGGTAACTGGCAAGTCGCTGCGCAGGAGCGCACGCAGAAACTGGACTGGATTGTGACTGTTGAGGAGCTGTGGTCGACCATGAACTCCCTCCCTAAAATTCATCAGTTAGGCATGGGCAGCACGCTCATCTTTGCCCGTAATAACAAGGAGCCCCCAAGCTACGAGGCTTACCCCAACGGATCGCGTATCATTATTAATCTGCTGCGTCCGCCTACGACGGACGCGGGCTTGGAGCTGGTCTTGGCTGTAGTGATGGGTGAGACGGTAGCCGAAGAGGCGAGCGATGGCCAGCCGGTGTGCGATGTGCTGCGCATCGCTGCCCGTCCCAGCCGTGAGCACTCTGAGCAGATTCGAGTGGAGGTGTGGCTTAGCGACTCGAGCCGTTCGCATGCAGTCGCGGGGTTTCTCGCGGCGGCAATGAAGGAAAAGGGTCTGGCAGCGAATACGTATAGTATAGCGGAGATGAGCTTCGACTCAGCGGCTCCTGCGAAGGACAAGAAGGTACTGGCCACCACGGTGAACACCCCTACTTCGCATGCGGCAGGAAAGGAATGAGGTATACGGGCGAAGAGTAGCATCGCCGTGCGGTGTCTTGCAACGTGCTCTCTCCTGTGGCAGTTGGCAATCATGTTTGTGCTTTCACCGTTTCCCTACCTTCGTTTCATCTCTTTTCTGTACTGATACCGCACGTTCACGCATCCTCAGGCCGAACCACTTCCCGCTGAGGGGAGTTCGGAAGCGTGAGAGGGGAGACGAGTCGATGCCTACTTCTTGCCTGCCGGTCACCTCGTTCTCTTTTCTTTTCCATGTTCATCCTGTAGGGCGCTCTTTCTTTCTTCTTGTGCTTGTCTTTTTTCTTTTTTTGAGGGGGACGGGGGTTGCCAGTCAGTCGGTGGGCAAGCACTTCCTTGAAGAAAAAAAATTGGCTGGCTCATTGGTGCCTCAAGGTCTACAGGGAAAGAGAAGCGAAGGGGAGGGACTTGCGCTGCCGCGGGAATGAGAACTGCGAGTGTCTTGTGTGAGAAATCTTCTCTTTCCCCAACAGGCACTGAACTGCTCGTGCTGTCCTTGATATATACATATATGTAGTTCCATTCAGGTGTCGGACTCTTCTTTAGAGTTTTGTGGTGATGTGTATCGTGTCCTGTTGGATTCCTCTATTGTCGTGTGCGCCGGTGCCGATAACTCTCTATTCTTCTGTTTTCGCTTCGTTGCCCCGAAAGGTACTCTCTTTCTGGATCTCCCTCCCTGAAGGATGGCGTGGAAGATTTTTAAATGTCGAGAATGGTCTGCGTGTGTCTGTGGTTGAGCCTGACGAAGGCTACAGATCATAGTCAACGTTCTCTGGCGCTACTCCCCCCCCCCCCCGATTAGTTGCCGCCTCCCCTCTTTCCCTTTCTCTTCTGTGTGGACGATCTCTCTGTATGATCTATTGAATCTTGTTCTTTTTGTGTAAACCCGAATGCTCGTCGCTCTAAGCCTTACAACCGAGTTACCCACTCGACGGTGATGTCGAGAGAGAGAGAAGGGGGGGGGGAGGAGGAGAATGCGCTTGTACACCACCATCATGAGGAGAAGAAAGCATCAGTAGCGACAAAAAAAGGAACCGATGAGGTGCGGTGATGGCCCCTTCTCTGAGCACCTCCTCCTCCCCTCCCCCTTCCTTCAGTGGGCCCGCCGCACAAGCAACACCAAAAATAAAGAGGTCCATACGTCCATCGCACGAAGCCATGGAAGTCTTCTTTCGCCTCTCCTTCGATCTTTTTTAGGCGGCTCTGGTCAGCGTCCTTGTGGAGTTCGCCATTTTGTCCGTGCTCCCCCTCTTTTTTTTGCCGCCTGCTTCCCTTCGTTTTACGTGACGTCTCGCCGCGCTGCCTCCCTATGTACCGCTTCTCTCTCAAATCTCTCTGCAATACCATCCACCTTGCGTTTTCTTTTTGTGCTTCTCCTCTCGTTTGGCTATCACGGCCGGACCCTTTCGGTACGCTGTCTCTCTCTCTCTCTCTCGCTCCTCCCTCCTTTTCTGTGACCCCTCTTGCCTTTCCCTGCATTAGGGAAGAAGAAAAGAAGGGATGCAGATCTTTCTCAAGAACGCTGCTGGCCGCACGGTGGCCGTGCGCGTGTCCGCTGAGGACACCGTCGCCTCCCTTAAGGCCCAAGCCAATGTGACGGAGGGCAACCTCTTCTTCGGTGGCATGTGCCTTGCCGAGGAGGAGACCCTGGCGGCCTACGGTCTGTCGAAGGAGTCCACCTTAGATGTTGTGGTCCCGGTGGAGGGCGGCAAGGGCAAGAAGAAGAAGAAGCGTATCTTCACGAAGCCGAAGAAGCCGACGCACCGCCACAAGCTGGAGAAGATGCGTGCTCTCAAGTACTTCAAGGTCACCGAGAACGACGACGGCTCCTACAAGGTGGAGCGCACGCGCCAGGACTGCCCGCACCCACAGTGCGGTGCTGGCGTGTACATGGCGCAGCACAAGGATCGCCAGTACTGCGGCAAGTGCCACCTGACCTACAAGGCATAGGAGTGACGGCGGTGAAGTCGCTTGCTTTGCTGCTCAGCAGTCGAGCTCCGGGATCGTCGGTGCGGGGGACGAACAGAGAGGGAGCGAGTGAGCGAGAGAGAGAGAGAGAGAGAGGCGCACACTTGAGGATCTGCCGGTCTTCTTGTGTTTGGTGCGGCGCTTCCACCCTTTCTATCCCTACCCGGACTCGCTTAATCTTCTCGCTGCTCCCCACTGCCTTTTTGAATCGGCGCTTCTTCGTTTTCCCTTCTCTCATGTGAGATTTATTTTTCGTTTTTCCTTTTATAACAAAGAGAGGAAGAGGCGGGAAGTAAAGAGGGGAGGAGAGGAGGGAGTGCACTCCGAGCCTCACCGCCCTCTCCCCCCTCCCCTCTTTTCTCTTTGTTCGGTGAAGACATCCTCTTTAACTAAACAACAGTTTCCTCCATCGCCCCCCCCCACTCCAGCTCATGACTCTTGATGAACCCCCCTCCCCTTCCCCCTAATAAAGATAAGCTCCGCATGCTCTTTTCTGCTGTGAACTTTCTTCTCGCTCTCTGGACTCCTTTTGCGTTTCGTCCATTCCCTTTATGTTTGCGGTAACTGTCCATCTACTTCACGTCTCTTACCAACTTTGCGGAGCTTGGAGCGGAAGGAACAGCAACGCACACTTTCCGCAAACAAGAAGACAAGGCACACGTAGGTATCGCAAAAAGAAAAAGAGAGCGTCTTGATTTCCCCCGAGGTGCTGTAGACGAGCTTCCTTTTGAGTTGTTCGCACCTCCATATTTGTATATGTATATATAGGTAGATGTATATATATGAATATCTGCGGTTCTCCGATAGCTGTGTCAGAGTGTAGCGAGTTTTGGTTCGGTAGGGGGACTCTCCTCCCGTTTCTGCTGCTGGTGCTGCGGTGGCCCTGCATCGTCAAGACGTTTAGAATGGGCCTCTCCGATATCGATGAGGATGAGCCGGTGACGCACTCTCCAAAACCACCGGTGACGAACTCTAAGACTCCGCTCCAGCAGACTGCCACCGACGACGGCGCTACCGTGGCTACTACTGCTGCTGCTGCTGACCATCCCTCCACAGATCCTCATCACTATAACGCAACTGGCGGCACCACTTTGTTGGACGACTTGTTCGGCAGCTTCAACGCTGGCGCTTCGGTTGGCTCGACGAGGATGGCCGTGTCACCGGCTCCCATCTCCGCTCCTTCTCCAAGCGTGTTCAAGGCGGTGACGTCCACCGCTGCTCCCACGGCAGCACCCAGTGCGCTGGATGCCTTATTTGCTGCACCTGTCGTGGGGCCAGCGGGAAGGTCCGATACAAGGGACAGTAAAGATGAGGGACGCGCCATGCTTTATGTGGACGGGAGCAGCGGCGGTGGCGTTGAGGACGATGGCACAAACCTGTTCGACATTTCGAAGCCGATCAAGAAGGATAAATACAATAGTGCGGAGAGTTTTTTGGAGGCGTTTGAACGGCAGGGAAAGAAAGGCGGTGACCGTGGGATTGAGCGTGACACACTCGCACACCTGACGCGCAACCGAGATGACAATAAAGTTCGGGCGCGGCTGCTGGCACTTATGAACTACTACGATGTCCTTGGCGTAGCCCCTACCGCAAGCGAAGAGGAGATCAAGCGGAGCTACAAGAAGAAGGCGCTCGAGCTGCACCCGGACCGCGTCGGCCGCGATCAAACGCAAGAGGAAGCGGAACTCTTCAAGGTGATCACGAAGGCGAACGAGGTGTTGACAGATGCCGAACTGCGCCGCAAGTACGACGAAAGTCTGACATTCAATCCAGCTGATGCACTCGCTGCTCCCTCTGCTGCAGATTGGTGGAACCACATGCAAAGCTGATGCATCTGAGACGCGCCCGCTCTCCTCGTTTGCCTTGCTTTCTCCCTTTTCGAGTAATTCTCCGGCCACCTTGGCATTCTCCCATGAAAGTTCCTATTTTTCGGAGTGGGAGGTGGGGGGTGAGTGGTGGTGGTGCTCTGCAGGTTAGGTTCGCTCTTCTTGCCGAGAGTGCATCTTCTCTGGATCTTGCTTTCTATATCCCCCTTTTCCCCTACCTCCCTTTAGCTGCTTCTTCTCCTCCTTTGATGTTTTCGGGTGAGCAATCCGCCATAAAGCTTCGTGGCTCTGAGGCGGTCCTCAACGTTGTACCCCTCCTTCTCCTCTTTCTTCCTTCATCGACTGACCTCTACGCTGCGTGCGAAGAGAAATGGCGAGGTCTACGGGTAGACCCAGAGAGGGTGACAAAATATATATGGTATGCATAAACACCTGTATAGAGTGGGGGGGGGTCAACACGGCTCTCAGGGTTGTTTTGTGGGCCTTTCCAATATATGGAAGAGCCGTTTTTGAAGGGAGGCGGAGCAGGGAGAATTTGGCTCGTTGCCAATCCTGTCGATGAAGTGGAAGGCGGTGCATTTCGGGCGGGGAAAGCGAGAAGGGTACTCATCGCGTTCTGTGACACACAGGGCGCGTTGCGCCTTTTCGAGGTGCTGCGTTTATTTCTCGTTCCTTCTGGTTCATATGGACGGTGGCGTATCGAGAATGCTGTGCTCCCCTCCGCTTCACCTCCTGCTTCTGGATAGTGGTGATGCGAATAGCACGTAAAGAGAAAGGGGGGAGGGAGTAAGCAGAAGAGGCAGGCAAGCGACCTCAATGTGGTATTAGTGCATCGGATGTTGCCTCTGATGTTTCGTCTTCTTTCTTTGCGCTTTCTTTTGGTGGTGAAGATAGGGAGTCGCTCCTCCTGCGTCCTTCGCGTGGGGCTGCCTGTGCTCATGAAGTTCCATAAGCCACATCTTTTGGAAGGGGGAGGAAACATGGGGAAGCGCTGACCATCGTACGAAAATACAGGGCGGGAGGGTGGAAGGCAGCTTGCTGTTTGTCGGTGAGGGCGAGGGGGGAGGGTGCGGGAAAGGGAAGGGAAGGGAAGACAAGAGTCCGATCCTCCTTCCATGCCACCGTCGACACCGACATGTTTGCCTCTCCCTCCTTTGGCCATCTTCTTTTGCTCTGATTATTGCCCCACGAGACAAGGACAGCGTGTCCTAACACTGCGTCTCAGCACCTCCACCGCTTCTCTCCTCCTCCGGGGTCTTCTCTTTCGTACAACAGGGTACCGCCCAACGTTAGAAATTTTCTTCTCACTTCTCGATGGCTGTGTGTGAATGTCTCCTCCGCTTTCTTCGCTTTGTAATGGGTCCCCCGCCTCCTTTTTTTCTTGCCTTGAAGGGGAGGAGGGGGCTGAAGATATTTGGTGTTGTTGTTTCGTGGCAGAGTGCTGCGGCTTTCCCCGACAAGACATCGGGAATGCAGATGAGAAAAGGGCACCCTATGATGTATGTGGTGCCGGATCTGAAGGCGCTCGTGTTTTTTATTGAGGCAACGAGGGGGCACTCACACAGGTACAAACGCCCCCAAAGAAAAGAAGACAGCTGGATGCGATGTTGCCTGTTGTGTGACCAACGATTTGCGGCAGCGGTGGATTCTCTGGGGTCGTCACGGCATCGGCTTTCCAGCTTTACACGAGTGTGATGTCCTGACTCTCGTAAGGCCCCCTCCCCTTCTCCTTGTATCGGTACCTTGGCAGCTGTAGAGGTGTCGCCACAAACACACGCCCACACACACGTTCCGAGGGCTGACGCATCTGTGCAAAGGAAGTTCATTCGTCTTGGTGCGGCCTCCCTTATCTACATTTAGCTCTGCAACAGCGAGCGCTTCTCTCCTTCGACATATTTTGTCTACAATGCATTGGAGAGGACACGGTTATTTTGGTTGGTGCCATGCTATCCTTGTTCCTTTTTATCTCCTTAACGCTCTACTTGTGCTTCGATACGCTCTCTCCCAATCAACGCGTGTCGTCAACTGGCTTCACAGCAAAGTTCTGCGGCACATCCTTTCCTCCTCCTTTCCCTCCCTTTCTCCATCTTTTTTGTTGTCGCAGCCCCATCGTTGCGTGGCTTCCGTTTGCCCTGTCGAAATCACTTCCTCTTTTCCTGCTCTCCTCTTGCAGAACGATGTTCCGCCGCTCTGTCTTCGCCCTTAACTGGCGTGATCAGGGGATCAGCTACGTCAAGTATTTAAATGTCGCCACGGAGGCACTCCACATGACTACAAAAGAGAAGGTGCGCGCCAAATACACGCGATTCTCCTCGCCCAACTACGTCACCGTCAAGCCCGATAGCTCTGGGGTGATGACAGAGGTGCAGAAGGTGCCCATCTTCACCAAGGATTACTAAGTAGGTTTTTTTTGGGCGTGCACCCCACACTATCCATCGAGACATTTGCGGATTTTTTTCCTTGCGTAGACGATTCGAAAGGAAAAGGTCGAAGACGTTCGGGGAGAGCACGGCGAAAGCTAGGTGGGTGCACGGAGGGTGAGACGGTGCGACTCTCCGTTTTTGATTTCTTTTTATTCGCTCACATCCGACGAAGAAGGTTTCTGTGATCCACTCAAGGAAGTATTAGGGGGCTCAGAGTGGAGGAGGCAGAGGTGAAAGGGGGGAAAAGGGGGTGCGCCTGCGTAGTGGTCTCTCCTCCTCTTTCCCCCCTCCTTGACGCTCACATTTGCTACGCCTCTCGAGTGACACCGCGGCCGATGAGTTTGATACTAGCAGTAGTAGTAGAAGAGGGGCATCATTGCCGTCCTCCCCACGCCACCGACGTCGGTTCTTCCGCGGAAAACGGAGGGTTGGTAAGAAGGGTGCTTCCTTTTTTTGTTTTTGGGGTGGAAAGTTTTGGGGTATCTCTGAGGGCTTCTCCGGTTGGAAAGCTCCACCATCCGCGAGAATTAGTGAAACAAACAAAAAACGTGTGTGCTTATCATGGCATCCGAGCTGAGGAAGGCAAGCCCCTTGTGCTTCCTGAGGAGGGAGCGGCTCTGGGACTGCGTAGGGAATCTCACGATGTTCTCGTTGCTCCCGAGGGCCGAGTAAGAAAGCCTGTGAGGGTGAAGGCAGGTATATCTGAAGATGCGGCTGCCACCCAAGCAACGAAGAGGTAAAGGACGAAGAAGTGTTCGATGCGCTCTTCGATGGCGCATCTCTCCCCCACCTCTCCTCGCTCGCGCCATCTTCCTCTTTACATTCCGAGAGGGCTGCCTGTTTGCATCTGTACCATTGCCACGGGGTCGTGAAGCTGGAACTCGACAGAAAAGAAAAGGGAGGGTTGGGAAGAGACGGCGACGCCAGGGAGGAGGGCTGTTGCCTCATGATGGTCTGCACGTCTCACACCGCTTCTCTTCACTCACGTGCCACTCCGTGCAAACTTCGCACGCCTCACGTCGGATTCCTCCTTCTTTTCCGCTCGTTATTGCCATCCCTTCGTTTCTTTCAATTGAAGTTACTTTCTCTCCCCACATTGGTGCCTCGCCTGAACTCTCCGTAATCCTCGGAGACAGCGAGACTGGGGCTGGTATCTTCGCTTCCTTCGCCAGCGCTGCTCGAGATTTTCCTCTTCTCCCTCTCCCTCTGTTTTCTCAACTTCTTCCTGTGTAGTATGGCTCATGCCGTGGTATCTCAGCCCTTTCCGTGCTGGTTTCTGCGCCATATATGCGTACTTTGCCTACGTGCAACTGCGCTGGTTGGCGGAGGCGGAGGATCGCTATCGCCGCTCCAGTACATGGAAGCCGGCAGTGGGCACCATCTTTGACCACAAGGTGGTGATGACGCGTGGGGGGTCGAGCCGCGTACAGTACAAATTCCAGGTGGACGGCAAGGAATACATAGGTGATCGCTTCCGCAGCGGTGGCATTCACAAGGAGGAGATGGTATCGAACCCGACTCTTCTTGGCGCGGGGACGCAGTTGGTGGTCTACTACAACCCCGCTGACCCCTCCGAGAGCGCCATCAAGTTGCAGACGGACCGCGCCGCGGAGTCGGTGTTTATGTTCGGCTCTGCGCTCTCTCTCCTGATTGCGTTTCGTGCGGTGCGGTGTGAAACCATTTTACCAAACATGTTCTATCGCTTCCTCGGGGTGAACCGTCGCGTGGGCGGCATTTCAGGGCTGCGCCGAGCACGCGAACACTCAAAGCAGAAGATGAAGTACGGCAAACAGTCAGGACTTTCGTGAATTCATTCCGTCGTGGCGCTATCATGGTCCGATACAGCACGGCACATCGTTACTCATGCTCGTCACTCCCGCCCGCTCTCCCCCCTCTGATGCGTTCGATATCTTTCTCGTAGCGGAAGTGAAAAAACAAAAGGAAAGGAAAAAGGGGTATAATGAGAGAGAGGGTGGAGGAGGGCGTGGCGCAGCGGCTGCCTTCGGAGCAACACGGGTGCTACGGGGAGGCCCCTTTCCCATTTCTTGCCTTGTTCCTTTCCCCCTCCTCCCCCAACAGAAGGAAAAATGGCAAGGGCGACGCAGAAAACCTTCACACATTCCAGGCATAACAAACGGCAATAGCTACTTATTCACTGAGGAAGGGGGGGGGGCGAGAGAGCTCAAATGGGTGTGCCGCGCCTCTGTGCGGGCATCCTCCGAGCTCCCCCCCTCTTCTCCTTTTCGCTTATCCCAACGATTATCCTCGAAGAAAAAGACGATGACCTGTCAGTTGCATGTGGAGGGTAGTGAAGTTGTACCAAGCAACAAGAACAAAGAATTCAAAACAATTACGCCCAAGGTACCGGAAGAGGCCAGAAGAAATGAGCAAGCGACTGCGGGTTTATGATGACGGCACCACCCCGCAGTCACTACCCCCACTTTTCTCTCGTCCCTTTTGCCGCCCGTACTATCACGATGAGCGTCACGAGTCGGTCGCCTATCGGCTACGCTAGCTGTGAATGCAAGCGTGGGAGGAATAACATGGCTTCCATCTCACCTGAGGCCGTCATGCGATGGCTGTGTCAGAGAAGAATGGTGGGACTGGATGTGGGCGAATGGGACGCACAATGCACGCTTTTCTCTGCACTTGCCTCGTCTTTCTTCTCCTTCCTTCTTTTTTCTCTCTAACCCGCTTCGTATGTTTCCCTCTTCAACGCAAAAGCTCCTCTCTTTTGTTTTCCGGTTACGTCGCCATACCCCCCCTTTTTGTCTGACCGGCTCGGGGGGTACCGTCTCAGCATCACGGAGGGTGACGGAAGGAAGAGGAGAGAGGAAGGGAGGAAGAGGGAGGAGCGGAAGGAATTAAAAGCCGTGGCAGGGTCCGCATGGTACTCCTCCGGTGTCTGCACCCATCTCATTTCGCAGGTACATGATTACACCCATATATATATATATATATAGAAAGAAAGAAAGAAAGAACCCATTAGCATCTCCCCTAGAGGGTTGCAGCCAGGCGCCTTCAGTGCTCATTTTTTTCTCGGTGATTGGTGCGTGTTGGAAGAGAGTCGAGGTCGAGTGCAGGCGTTTCGCCATCCCTCCTCGACACGTTGTGTTCCTCTCATCGTGCTCTCACTCACTCTCTCTCTCTCTCGGTGGTACCTCACAGGGTTGAGGTTCGGAGGAAGAACTGCGACGCCTTCGCTTCTCTCGTGGACCCCTTCTATTCCACCCGAAGTAGCGCGGCGCACTCTCACCGACGCACCCTTCTTACTCGGTGAGGGGAGAGTCATGTCCGACACACCCTCTGCTCTCAGTGCACGAGGGTCAGCACGGCAAAGCGGAGCGAAGCGGCCCCGCCAATCGGACATCGAGTTCGATGTGAAGGACGTCATGGAGTCTCTCGGCGTCACGGCGGAGTACCTGGTGCTCGGCATCGACGAGGCGGGGCGTGGCCCGGTTGTAGGGCCTATGGTTTACACCGGGGCTGTTGTTGCCCTCGCCGAGCATGATGACCTCGTGCGTCTCTGCCACGTAGCAGATAGCAAGGCACTGGACGAGCGGCATCGACTTTCTTCCCTGCAGCAGCTGCGACAGCTCAAGACGTTCCGTAGCTTCACCGTCAGCGTGACGGCTGAGGAGATATCGAGCACCATGTTGGGACGCAGTGGACGGAACTTGAACACCCTGAGCCACGAGACAGCCATTCGTATCATCTCTGAGGCAACGTTAGCATCGGCGGGCAAGCTTTGTGCGGCGTACGTGGACACGGTCGGACCACCTGAATCGTATCAGACACGCCTGGCAGCCCGCTTCCCTCATCTACGCGTGACAGTTGCGAAGAAAGCGGATTCAAAGTACCCCATCGTCTCCGCGGCGTCGATCGTGGCCAAAACGACACGGGACGCCTCCATCGAGGACTTGGGTGAGATGTTAGGGAGTGGCTACCCGAGTGACCCGCGTGCCATGATGTGGCTGCGATCGCATCTTCATCGTTTTTTTGTGTTCCGACATGCCTACGGTTATGTGCGGCATTCGTGGGGGCCCGTCGTGCAACTCGCGAAGGATCCTAAGGTGTGTGTGCCGCTCCTGTTCGAGGCAGACCTCGAAGAAGAAAAGGGCGCCACCAGCACCGCTAAGCCGCGTCACGCTGGCGGTGGGCATCAACGCAAGCTAATGTTTGAGAAGCCGCCACCAAAGCGGCACGCCGTGTTCACGCATCTCCTGAAGCTTCGGTACCCCATGAGCTTGTTGGAGTAACGCTGCTACACACGCGCGTGTGCTACTGCGGTGTAGTGGTTCTTGCGAGAAGCCGAGGCACGCGAGCGCACCTCAAGAAGGAGGGGGTAGGGGAGGGATGTGTGTGTGTGTGTGCAGTGACCACTCGGAGACTGACCACTGTAAGGCTGTCCGCACTGATGAGCTGCTGCCCCAAGCTCTATGATGCAACGGTGGATCCCTCGTTTCATTTTTTATTTCGGTGTTGCGTGGAAACCTGGCTGAGTGCTCGTTGCTGTGTCGAACGGCGCGGAAAGAGGATCGTCTTCGGCCGGCTGATATTAAGGCGTTGGTCTGCTCCAGTGGATTTCTAAGCGTAGATATATAATTTGGAGGCCTCCCTCTCCGCTCTTCTCTCCTCCCACTGCTGCTCCTCTCTCGGTAGCCTCACAGACAACATTTACGTGCCCGCACTTGTGCGTCGCCTCTCTCCATTTTTTGAAATAAAAAACCGGCACTTCTTCTTCCCTTCCCTTCCCCCTTTCCCGATATGCACCCTGTATATCCATAGATTCAAGCTGCTGCCTAGCATGGTTCAAGGTATTTCTAGAGCTCCTCAAGCCATAGAGTAAAGGAGAACTGAGGGGTGGGAGTGGGGAGGCACTAGCCGCTTTCTTCCTTGAGTGTGTTGCGCTTCCGTGGTTAAAGTTCTCGTTGAACACTTCGCTCTGCTTATCGGGGGTCGTGGTGAAGTGTTTTGTGGGGCTTTTCTTTTCTTTCTGAGGTACGTCAAGCTCTCTCTTCTCTCCCATTGTCAAGTCAATGCGGCCTGCTCCTGTTGTTAAGCTCGTTTGGCTCTCTTTTGGCTAATTTGTGTATTTCGCTCTCCCTTTGACACGACCGGAAAGGCGAAGCGAAAGAATAGAAGAGAGGGATGGTCTTGGTGCGGAGCGTGCGGAAGCGCATGAAATTCTCGAACCGAGTGTGGTGCGGTGGTGGTTTTCCCCCAACGGTATGGGGTCTACCCCCCCCCCCCTGCCTTAAAGGTATTGAAATAAAATAAAATTCCTGCTGCTCCTTCTCTCTTTTTTTTTCGTATTATCGAAATTCATTCTGGATGGTATTTGCCGTATAGAAGGTGTTACAGAGGAGGAGCCGAGGAGTAGTCGTATCTCTCTGCGCGACGCATTAGCACGGTTATCCCGGTGGCCGGTTTGAGTTCATTGAGCAGAGCTGCAACACGGGGTCTGACGCAACTAAATTTATTAGGGGGAGTTCAAGCCTCTTGCAGTAGGAATGGACTCGGTCCGTTGGAACAGGCACGCGGAAGAAAGAATTGACGGCAGTACACCCGAAGGGGCTGGCTCTTGACTGCAAGGGAAGGAGGCGAGAAGATGAGGTGTGAGGAGTATTTGGAAGGGGGTTTCCTCCCTCTTCAAAGCGAGGTGGTTGTGTCCGAGGCTTGCCGTCGGTTTTATACAGCTTTCTGTGTTGCCGTTGTCCTCTTTCTCTGCATTTGTGAGTGGTCGAGGCGCCCACTCTGCTTTCCTTCCTGTGTTCTTCCTGTTGCGCGCTCGTGTCCACTGGCGGAGCTCCTCATTTCCTGTGTGCATGCTTGGCTCCACTCTCCCTGTCTGGTATATGGGGCGACCGCAAACAAGAACATTGTGGAGTGGAAGAGGACGGAGAGGGGGGTGGTAGCTGTGGCCGATGCATGACGGAGTGCAACAACAAGGATCGTCCCTTCCCCCTCCCCCCCCACACAAAAATGTGACGTTGGAATACAAAGGTAGTGTTTCTACACGGGTGCAACACTTATATCGAGCTGCCCACGCCATCTCAAAAATGTGCTCTTCTGCAGAGCGGGGGGGGGTTCTTCGCTGTACCGCGAATCTAGCTGCCCGCCAGCGCATCATAGAGAAGGAATGAAGATGCAATGTGTGTCAGAGATGTTGCATCGACGCTCTGCAACGGTCTGCGATGGATGAATAGCTCTACTTCTCTACAAATTCAAAAAAAAGTGCGAGTTAGGGGAGGGGTAAGGGGATAAGAGTGCCTTCGTAACACTCCCGTAACTATTCTTTCGCTTCTTACCCTACTCTCTTCTCCCTGACATCGCTCGATTCCATTCGTCGCAAACGAAAATAGGTTTATTTTTTGTTCGTCGGGTCGACTTTAAACCGATTCCTCACCCACGACTGCGGAGGGCCCAGAAGCACTTGGATCTTGTCTCCTGCTCACGACGCAAGATACTGCGCCCAGACGAGCCAATACAGTTGCATGTCGCTGAGATCAGCATCCCCGCTCCCCCCTTCCTCTTCTCCTCCTCCAGTACCGTGCGGAGAGAGAGAACGGAAAGGGCAACCCGCCGCTGTCTTCACTCCGTTTTTCTCTACTCGTTCCGGGTTGTGAAAGCCGCTCCCCCCTTTCTTCCAATACTCTTTAGAGGCTGCTGTCGTCTTTGACGATGCCCCGTGAGAAAAGCGCTGTGATACCCACGGTTTCACGGGGCCGTGTCGAGCGCGTATTGCTGCATCCGCTCGTTGTATTCTTTGTCACGTTTGGCGTTCGGTGCGTCTTGTACATGACGCGCTATTCGACGGAGTCGTTCCTCGCTTCGGATTTGGTGCCCCATCCGTCACTGGTGGATGTTGTGGGTGGCGACGCTGCCGTGCGGCTGCCGGATGCTTCGCAGCCCGCCTACCGGAGCAGCGCGAACGCCTATGCTGAGCATTTGCTCACCCCGCCACCGTTTCAGTTTAGCCTGTCGATTCCCGTAACGGAGGCGGCAACGTGGCGCGAGTTGGTCTTCTGGCGCCGACGCGGCTTCACAGCGGAGGTGCCGCACTACCTTCAGGCCCTTGCGCCATGGTACGCGAAATTCATTCCTTCGTTGCTGGCGACGGCACCGTACGCGGGTGTGATGCTGAGCGTCATGGACGGGTGCACCGCTGCTCTCCTTTCCCAGTGGCCCTCCGCCACCGCAATGCTCCTGTACGGCTTCTTCGCTGTGAATCCGATTATGGTATACGTGGCTGTCTCCGAGTCCCTCACCTCCTTCGAGTTCCTCCTGCTCACCCTTACGATCCAATTATGTGTGCGTAGCTCGACGTCTGTGGCCGCCTACGGGGCCTCACTGTTTTGTGCGTGCTTTCTGGGTAGTCCTTTTGTGGCGATGCCGATGATTCTTCTCGCGCCACTCGGCACGCCATCGTGTGTGAAGGGCCTAGCGGGAGGCGCCATCCTCGCGGTGGGTGTGGGGGCCTACGCGCTGACATACCTCTATGCTACTGAAGTTTCGTATCGCTCTACATCCCTGTACGCCCCACCCGACAATGGCGTGATGTGGTATGTGCGTCAGCTCATCCTCTCTCCGTTCCAGCGGTGCCTCGAGATGGTCATGCTGCAACTGGCGCCCATGCTGCTTATACCCATCACGGTGGCGTTTCCGAAGTCCTACGTGCGTCCGTCGCCGTCGGCATCTTCGCATCCACACCTCTTCTCTGATGGGCGGGCCTTTCTCCTGTTGCTGGCGGAAAGTCTCTCCATTCTGTTTCGCCCCCAGTTGACCCTACCCTACTGCTGTTTGGTGGTGCTGCATTTTTATTCGGCTCTGAATGTGGCCGCCACCAAATCTGTGACGCTGGAGGATCAACGCGTCGTGACCTACTCGGCCTACAGGCGCGTACGTGTATTGGTGCCCATCTTCATCCAGTTGACCAGCGCGCCGCTGCAGGTAAGTTTTTACGCAGGATGGGCCCTACGAGAGACCGTCAACGCGAATTGGAAGTTTTTTTCGGATATCGCCTTCATGATAGGCGCCACCACGTTCGTAGTCCTGTGGTATACCGAAGTCATCGAGGATGCGCTACACGACCAAGTGGAGGCGAGGGGATTTGAGGATGTCTCCCCGACAGCAAAGCTGAAGACGGAGTAAAGAGCTGATCTTTTTTTTTGTGGTTTGCTATTCTCATCGCTGAGAGGGCTGTGCTTTTTAAGCGGGGCGGGGAAGGAAACAGGCAATACGCCAGTGCCCTGCGCTACTTTTTTTTGTCAGTCCCGATCTTTCCCCCGCTTTCCCGTTGGCACCCATTCATGCTTGCGCCTGTTTGAGGCGTACGATGGTGGTAGCGAAGAAAAGAAGAGGTGCGGAGATCGTCAGGCCCCCCCTCCCCCCTTCCCTCCCTCCCTCCCCTCACACGTTTATCCGAAAAGAAACAACGATTTAACACCGGCAGCGTGAGAAGGGTGAATAACGCACAAAGCGCACATTTTCTCTCGCTGTGCTCTCCTCCATGCGTGCACCGGCGAGTCGGTTGACGGGTAGCTGTTTTTCCTCTCCGTCGTGGTATGGAAGGCTCCCCCTTCCTCACGAGAGGCTTCGAATGTTCCGCTCCCCTTCACGCGAGAACCCATTCCTATGAGCTCGTCTCTCTGTCTCTCTCTATGCATCACACCCGGTACTTCACCTTTCAAAGTGTCATCCCCTCATTTTCCTCTCTATTTCTCCCTCTTCCTTTCCTTCGTTGTACCACACCACTCCTTTCCGGTCGCGCGCATCGCCCTCCCGTTCTGGTCTGCACACATATCATTCCACAACTATATACACGCCTGCAAATCCGTTACCTGGATCGCCGCCTTCCCCACTCCTCTCTTTCTTCTCTCTGCGTGCGCTTGCTCGCATTGGAAGAAAGAACATCAAATCAAAAAAGAAAGTCTCTCTCATTTCATCCATTTTTTCGCACTTTTTCTTCAAAAGAAAAGGCGCGTTTCCTCCCTCCCCTCCTTTCGTACTCGGTTCACCTTTTGTGCGTGCGTGAGTTGGTATTTTTCGGGTTAGTTGTGTAAGGAGCTCTCGTTGTGAGAGCTTCTCTCTTCTTCGCTGCCCCTTGTGTCTTTGCTTTCTGGTTACCTCTCCCTAACGTTTTCCCTTCCCCCCCCCCCCCACTTCTCTCTTCCCCCCCCCTCTCCCTCTCTCGGATAGGCTCAACCTATTAGGTGGTGGATCTGTCGATAAGAGTAGGGACCGTCGCACTGCGCTCGTAAAGATTAGAAGGGAGGAACACACCACACCTCACACCTGAGCGCAACAGCTCAAGACGTAAGGAGAGAGCTTCTCGACAGCTCCTCGTGCTGCTTTCTCTCTTTTTCTCTAAGAATACGTCACAACGCTCCATTGCCTCCTCCCTTTGCTTCGGCTTTCTCCCCCTTTTTCGCGTCGTGCACTCTCCCTCCAAAAAGGCCGCGCGTACGCACACCACCGAAAAAGACAGAGGGCGAGAGAAGAAACGAGAAGAAAAGATACGCGTTGAAGACGTCCATTCATCTCACTTTTCTTCTTCTTTTTCTTTCCTCTCTCTTTTTATTTCGATCTGCATGCTCTTCTCGTCTTTGCATCTCCGCTTGCCGTCTCTTTCTCTTTCTTCATTTTTCCCTCTTCTTCGCTTCTCACCTCGCGTTCTCGTCCCATCCTGTGCCTGCGCTGTGCTTCTCGTCCCCCCTTTCGATTCAGTTCTCGGCTACGGGAAGCTTCGTGTGTTGCCCTCCGTTGCCACCTCCACTTTGCTTCTCTCTCCCTTTCCTTGGCCAACCGTAGAGTCCCTTTCTTTTCTGACGAGCTCCCCTTTCTTTCCTTCGCGTTCTCTCCTTGCCCACCGTCTCCCTCGCTGCACTCCCCGTCTTTTTTTTTTGAGGCGCAGGAGGTTCCCCGTTTTTTTTTTTGGGGGACCGCGTTGAGATGGTCGGCAACGTCTTCGCGGCACTGCGTTTCAAACGTTGAACAGATCAAGGAAAGACGTACGGGAGCGCTTCCCGGTGAAAAGCAAACGAAAAAAAGCCCAACCGTACCTTTCCTACCGTATCCTCCCCTCCCTGCTTTTATCATCCTCTCTGCTGTTTCTCCTTTTCCCCTCTGCTTCTTTCCCTTTCCCTTTTCCTCTCTCTCTTTCTCTGTTTTCGACAGCCTCATCCCCTCGTTTTTTTTTCCGTGGTGCTCGAGAGGCAGAGAGACGGCACGGAAATATCAGGCAAATATACATCTCTCTCTATATATACACATCTCTCTCTCTCTAGATATATATATAGCTGAGCCAACCAACGCGTCTCTGACGTACCCCTGACCAAAAACGATTTTCGCCCCCTTCGCCCTTTCTAATATCCCCTCCCTTTCCAACACGCAGGCGAGTTGAACAACTTGGCGGCTCTCAGCTGTGTGACCCCTGCCTCCTCTCTATCCTTTTAGAGATCTGTTTCTTGGGAGCACTTCCATCTCTTCTTTGTTCTTATTTCTTCCTGTGTGTGTGTGTGTGTATAAGTGTGTGTGGGACCTCTCTTTCCTGTTACGGTATTCGTGCCTCCCTCGCCCCCTTCGCTGCCCCCAAACTGCGGCTCATAGTCCAAAAAGGGGGAAAAAAGGGTTCCTCCCCGAACAAAGGGAAGGAACATACCGCATCGTGAGAAAGAGAGAGAGAGAGAGAGAGAGGAAAACAGAAGAGTAGATCTCTACTTCTGGAGCTCCTGTCCCCCTCGTCATCCCCTCTCTCTCCCCATTTTTCTTTCTCATCTGTTCTTTACCTCGCTTTTTGTGTTTTGCACACTTCTCATTTTTGTTCCTTTAATCCCCCCCTTCCATTTTCATTTACTGGTATTTTGCTGCCACCTCTGGAGCTACCTGCTTCGTCTTCACCCCTTCTTTTTTTAAATTTATTTACTCCCGCTCGTCCCACACCGCTCCGCTGCTCTGCGTTTGTTTTTTATGTATGAGAGTTCTTTGACTCTTTTTTCCCCCCCTCCTTCCCCCGTTCGCTTTTGCTACTCACGTAGCGAAGTCACGGTCGTCTTTCTCATACCTCCTCCCCCCTTTTGTGGTTGTGTGTGAAGGAAAACCCGTTGGACAAGTCGCGACGAAAAGAAAAGGAAAGCACCCCTTCAAAAGAGAACGCCAACAGCAATTTCCTTTGCCAAGACGACTCTTACATCACCGCTGTTCTGCTCTTCTTTCGCTCGCGTTGTTGCTGCTTTTGCACTCAATACAAGAAAAATTCGAAAAGACGGCTTTTGAAGTGGGTGTGGTTTGGGTTGGGCATCGATTGTGCGTGAAGAATACCATCGAACCTTCCTTGATCCGCTCGTCATCCCCCCTCTTACACTCCCACCCCACTTCTCTCACCTCGCCACTGCTGGTGTCCTACCTGCTTTGTCTGCAGAAGAGCTTTTTTTCTTCGTTCTACTCGGATTCATTTCAGTCGTTGTCCGCGGGATACTTGTCTGACAGTCGGCCCGGTGCTCCCCCTCTGCCTCTTTGACCTTTTGCATCCCGCGACGCCTCGTTCCCCACCACCGCCCTTTCCTTTTCTGTTTCCACGGTGCGACTGCAGAAACCGAGCGTTAACTCATCGTTTTGCTGTCACGTGTGTGTGTGTGTGTGTGTGTAACGGATCTTGCGAGGTCAACGGCAACCAGTGGCATACCCCGGAGTGGATCTACGTCCCCTTCAGCCCTCCTGTCGAGCTTCTTTTCCTCCTTTTCTTGTTTTGCCTGCTTCTCTACATCTGCAGGGTTTGTGACGGAGTCGGTGCGCTTCAGAGCGGCACGCTTCCCTCCACGCATCATACCTGGGGATCTTTTCTTTCTTTTTTGCTTCCTATCCATCTGGCCTTCCGCCTTGTCCCCAGTCCGTGCGGTCGTATCCCGGCCTCCTCTTCCCTTGGCTTCGCTGGAGTTCCAGCGTTGACGTGCTTTCGTGCTTTCGGTACAGTAAAGACCTTTAGCGATTATATATATATATATATTTATATATGCAGTGGATATAAATTTTACATCATCATCACGCTGTCGTCTTGTTTCACTCGTCTCTATTGGACGTTTTCCTCTCCTCCCATTTCTCCCATTTTTCTCGACATTCGCTTTCTGCACCCTTCCTTTTACTGTTGTTGCTTTGCTCTTTCGAATTTCCATTATATATAGGTGCGTCTCCTCTCCTTCCTCCTCCTTACGGCAAGATCAGGTGACGCAAGGTTCATTCCTTCTTCCTCTTTTTTTTTGTGCTTGCCGCCTCCTCTCTCCCGATTTGATTTTCTAGCCCCCGGCAAAGAGAGAGAGAGAGAGAGAAAGGTACATCGCTTGTTGATCCTTCGCTTTTTTGTTTGGTGCAAATATTTCTTTTGCCTCCACCTGCCTGAAAGCCATTTATCAAGCGAAAAAGACGGTTTCTTTCGTGTATTACCAACGGAGATCCGGCAGAGACTGCACTGAACTACCTTCAACGTTTATCGCATCTCCCGATTTTTTGCTTTCCACCCCCTGTCGTTCATCTTTTTTTTGTTTCGAATTATTTTGTTTGCGCCTACAAAGAAGCTCCAGCTCACCAATCTATTTTTATTTCTCCCTCAACTTTTTTTTTCAACTTTGAATACGAAGGCAATCTTCTTTCTCTCACGTGGCGCACGCATCGGGCTGTTGATCGGGCCACCTATATATATATATAGAGAGAGAGAGGGAGCGAGAGCGAATACTTCATGTAACTGCGCCATACGCACATCAGAATCGTCTTATATCGTTTTCCCCTTTTGCTCAACCCGTGTCTCTCTCTCTCTCTCTGTGTGTGTGTGCAAGTAGCTCTCCTGAGATTGTCCTTTCGCTACTCTGATGCGCGCTAGTGTTCTTTTACGCTAATCTCTCCGTTCTCCTCCACCTTTTATTCAACAGCAACAGAAGTGTCGTTCCTGTCCCCTCCCCCCCCTCCCTTCATCTCCTGCCACGTCTCTTTCTGCCTCCTTCTTTTGACTGTCTATCCCTCTTCCGCGTCTTTCTTCTTTTTTTCTTCTTGTCGTTCGTGAGGGGACGTCGTCGTCTAGGTAAGAAGGCGACACGGCAAAGAAGAAGAGGCAGGCTATAAGGCAGCGGTCAGTGCTTCGTTCACGCCGCCACCTCGGGTGATGTCTCAGTTTGTGAAGAGGACGCCTCCTGCTTGTCTTCACACCTTTCGGCGGCTGGTGACGGTCCTCGCGGTAGTTTTGCTTCTCTTGTCACTTCGTGGAGGTTCTTCAGCAGGAACCTCTACCGATGACGACGGTGTCATCCCTGGTGAGAAGGACACCACCCTCTCTCTGGATTCCGCAGCTACCGCAGTTTCACGGATCGTGTCGTTGCAGGCCGCTTGTCATTCAGAGCTGAAGATGTACTGCAACCATCATCCCGTATCACCCCTTCACTGTCTGGTAGAACAGTACGAACGCACGGTCAAGACGAGCGTAAAGGGTGCATCCACCCCAACGTCGATGCTGTACTCTGACGTGTGCGCCTCCTGGCTAGCGGCGCGAGATGCATGCCTGTCTTTTGTACACGAGAGGGCGCACGAGCTTTGCGACTCGGCTACGCATGACGCGCGCGAATGTTTACGTCGAATACCTCCTCTTGTGTTGCCCCATGCATGCGTGACAAGCGCGTACTACGAGAGCGTCCGGCTCGTCGGGAAGCTCCGCCAGCATCAAGCCGCCGGTGCGCGACTTCGTCAGCTCCGGGTGGCGTAACCACATCTTCCGTTGGTACCTCTACTTTTCTCGTTCGATCCAGGGAGGAGGAAAGGCTGCTAGTGCAGCGGAAGCAAGACCGACGAGAAGAGAGAGGATAGTGTGCACCGCGGTGCGTGTGTGTGTGTATGTGTGTGCATATTGCCAGAGCCGCAGTACATTTTTCCCATCGTTGGGCGTCCACTACCGGATTCGACTCATTCCTTTCCTAGAGCTACTATGTGCGGTAAAAAGGGGCGTCTGCTTCTACGATCCAACCACGGGCTGATTTGTGTCCGGTTGCTGACGTGCACACCGACACATAAACACACACACACCTGCGCACGCGAACGGAAGTAGAGGCCACTCTACCTTATTTTTTCATCTCTCACCTCCTCTATCGTCCCACACCCTGAAGGAGGTTCTTTTGCGGTGATTCGCTCCGGAAGCCGTAAGCTCCGTCGAGGAAAGCACTCGGTGTGGATGATGAGGATGGTGGTGATGACTTGACCTTTTTCTTTTTGCCTTCCGGCCCCTCTTCTTCTGCTTCCACCCTTCGGCGCTCGTGTGTATACAATTTTCGTCTCCGTAAGGCGTGAAGTGAATTTTTTTGTTTGATCGTTGCAACGTTAAAACATAGAAGGGGTGGGGAGCAGTGCGCTGATGATGCAGCATTTCGACCGCTTTTGTTTGGGCGGTGGCTGTGGGCGGGGGGGGGGGGCCTCTTTTTTTTTTGGTGTCCCCCTCCCCCTTCTCAGTGCCGCCACTTTGCCCCTTTTCGAACAGTCCGTCTGCCCACCTTTCCCTTCCTCTTTCTCCCTCACCTTCTTCCGCGTGTCGCGATGTTTTTGTAGCTGAACAGGTGGGCATGAAGATGATATTTTTTTGTTCTGCCCCTGATGACCCTCCCCACCCGTTGGAGGGCTTCACGTTTCTCCAACACCTTCCTCCCTTTCACCTTCGTTTACCGTATGGGCTTCGCTCTTGATGTGCTCATATGTGCTACCGTACTGCAGGCGGAGTGAGAGAGGGAGAACGTGTAGGAGGTCAACGAGCTGAAAGATGAGTTGAGCCCCCCTTCTCCCCATTTTCTCGATGTTGTCGCCGTCTTGTTGTTCTTGCCTCCCTTCCTTTCTCCTACCTGCTTTTTCCCTTTATGTTTCTGTCTCTCCCCTCTCTTTCTCCTTTATTGACGTGGACCGGATTTTTGCTTATTACCTTTCCAAGTACACCGATCTGTCGCTTCGTTTTCTACTCGTAAAGGAGGCCGAGTAGGAACTTTGGATTGGGTAAGCCTTTGCTTTGCAGTCCTCGCCTTCGCCTTTTCCACTTTCAACTTTTTTGTGTGTTCTTGTTCTGCCGCTGTCGCAGAGCCAGTCGGCGAGGGGAGGGAGAGACGGTGTTCGCTCTCTCCTTTCCCTCCCCCTACATTTTCCCCCGCTTCTCTCACCATGGTCGAAACTCTACGCATCTGTTTGGAGGTGACACCGCTCGATGGCTGTCAAAGGTACAAACACTCGCACAAAAACCCCCGCCCCCACCCACGCTAGTTGAGTCACGCGCGCCATATGAAGGTGCGCTTCTCTCACGGTACGACGAATGACTCTCCACTCGTATTGCCCGATGAAAGAGAGGCGGCTCACACAAAAAAAACAGGAGGAACTTTTTAGATCCGCGTTTGTCGAGGCTTCTCTTGCCGACCCCCCGTTTCTTCTCTTCTTGGTCGTACGGCACAGAGGAGCTTCAGATGTTTCTTTTGTTCTGTTTCCGCCTTCACCGAACCCGGCACTGCAGGCCTGCGCACGCCGTACTTCAGCTTCCATTGCTTGGTGTCTCCCTTACCACTTCTCATTTTCCCCTCTTTACCTCTTCAACAGCAAAACTCAAAAAACGTAAGCGGCTCCACACTCACGCCTCTCTTTTTTGTTGTCTCTCGCTAGCTGTAGTCAACGAAAGCTTTTCAGAGTCCTTTTTCGAAGAAAGCTTCAGCTTTGCTCCCTCCTCCCGCTACGTCTCTCCTATCCCGTCGGGATCACCATACGCAGCTCAGCAGCACGATACATGTAAAGGGTAACCCTATCGATCTCTATGCATTAAGGTGATGACGAGAAATGAGACGAGGGGATCGAGATAGGTGGCTTGCAGACGCTGTTTCTCGTACAAGGCTGCTGTTTTCTCTGCCATAGTGGCCACACAGCGCGAGAGAAAGAGCCGAACAACAAGAGAGAAAACGTCTGCACCACGATCAAGTCTTTTCTTCCCTCCTTTTATCGTTGTTTCTTTTGGGGTTTATTCGCCTTCTGCCACCCCTAGCCGCGTACCTGGGCTCCTACCCAGATACGCTTTGCCTTCACCGCGCTTCTTCGCTCTCTACAAGGTTAAATATATAATACTCGCAGAAATCTTCTCTTCTTCTTCACTTTATTACCGTTCTCTCTCCGCCTTCTCTCCTATTGGGTGGACCATGAACGCGGGAGCGCCGCCGATGTTTCTGGTACTGCTCGCCGTGCTCTACCTCACGTGGGGTACAGTGCAGACGTTGTGCTTGAAATGGTCCGACACCATCCAAGCTACCGATGGCTTTAGTGGCGCAGCAGGCGACCAATTCGGAGCAGATGTGGTACGGTACCGTCTTCTCTACTCTTTCGCGCACCCCTTCACACAGGCATTCTTTATGTTCTGCGCCGAGTCCGTCTGCCTTGTGCTGTTCCTTGGCACACTCACATGGAAAAAGTTCATCGCCCCGAGGCTGTACCGCGGCAACGCGGGAGAGGGCATCGCTGCAGGCGGCGGCACCGTGGTGAAGTTGGTAGCAGGCGAAGATTATGCTCTCCCGTGCAACCCGTGTGTGTGGCTGCTGCCCTCCGGTGCCGACTTCCTGGCGAGCATCATCCAGAACGTTGGCATGATGCTTACGTACGCGTCGGTCTATCAAATGCTGCGTGGAGCCACTGTTGTGTGGATAGCTGTGATCTCCTACTTCTGGCTAGGACGCCGCTTCACCAAGGTGGAGCTGTGGGGCATGGGATGCGTCGTGGTCGGTCTCTCGTTGGTGGGGCTGAGCAATCTTCTCGTACACGACACCGCCTCCGTGGCCTCCTCCGCGGGTCCGCAGCGGCGTCAAGCATTGGGCAATTTTCTTGTGATATCGGCTCAGGTGTTGCATGCCTACCAAGGCGTGTGTGAGGAGCGGCTTGTGCGGCTCTACCGGATCCCACCGTTACAAATGGTAGGGACGGAGGGGATATATGGGGTGGGCATGACACTCTGCCTTCTAGCTTTTTTGCAACTCGTTCCGATGGTGCCGTGGGGCCACAACTTGGCAGCCGTGGAGGAGTTTACGGAGTCCACCGGCGCCAGCGCCGTGTACCAAAATGTGACGTGGGTGAGGCAACTGCAGCAATCCTCCTTCGCTGTGCCATACGACGATGTGGTGCTCGCCTTTGCGCAGGTGCGAGCATCGTGGCAATGTGCCCTTTTTCTCCTACTGTACATTCCTGCTGGCGTACTCTATAATGCCTGTCAGGTGAGTATCATCAAATACGTCTCCGCGGCGGCCACCGTCATGCTCGGCTCGCTGCGCAACGTGACAGTGTGGATAGTCTGTCTCCTGATTCCCTCTATTTTTGAAGAGCACTTCAATGCCGTGCAGTTTCTTGGCTTTCTCTTCCTTGTGTTCGGCAACGTATTGTTTCAGCGGGTGTGGATCACGCGCTTCGATGCGGTGCTACCGGTGTGGTTGGTTGAGGCGTGGCCGACGCTGTTTCACGACACGGAAAACGCCACTGAGGAGGTGACCGTAGAGGCAGCCGGCGGGGAGCAGGAGGAGGCGCCTGCGGGTGTACGACTGAGGGAGCAGAGCAGAGGAAAAGCTGTTCAGCTGGGGCAAGAAAAAGAGGAGATGAAAACCGTAGAGAGACGAAAGGGATGAGGCAACTCCGGAGAGGGAGGGAGGGGGCACGGAGCATCAAGACTCGGTGACCATCCTACGGATGCGTGACCATTTTTTCCACTGGCCATGAACCGCCTTCTCGAGAGCTCATCACCCTACATGTGCCCGTCATGCCAGAGGTATACGGCGAGTTCTGAAGCTCGGCATTCACGTTCGCTGGATACGTCGAACCGATTGACCTTTTTCTTGGAGTGAAGGGAAAGGGAGGAAGCGAACAAGGCGTGCGAAACTCTGCTCGTGAATGCAATGAGCACCGCCCCCTTCCCGCACTTTTTTCTCGTGAGGTGAAGCATGGACTTCCTCACTCTTAAAAGATGCCCCCATTCTCTCCGAAACGCACACCCTGCTGAGCATCCGTTGGCACGGCGTGGGAGTGCGTGGTGGCTTTGCTAGCGTCGGTCAAATCAGCGTCACGGCGAAGAAGCCGCCTCCGCTTGGGCAGAGCCTCTCTCTTTCTTCACTTCCTCGTGGCTAGGGATATTTATGGCGAACTGCCTGCGTTCTCCCTTTCCTCTCGGGCATGGAAGACCTGTTTCAGGTGAACGTATGATTTTTTTTGTTTCGTCCTCTCTTTCCCCCAACTGCGGCATGTGATGTGCGTGCTCCGCAGTGTTTCTGTGGGACCCCCTGACTCCTGCTACAGCGTGGTGAATCATCCTTCCGGAGGATACTCCCTCTTTCTCCATCTGAGGAGGAAAAGGGGGAGGAAGAGAAGGTCGCACGGGGCTTCGTTCGTTCCCCTGATGGACGCTTTGGCATATTATTGCGATCATTATTTAAATGGAGTTCGAAACTAGCTGTGCTCGCAACAGCTAGCACACTTCTTCGATTGGGCAATGCATGAGCGACGATGTTTCTTCCGTTCCTCTGCGTCGCTACATTGGCTGCTGCACGAGCGAGCTTCTCCTTTCCTTTCTCCCTTCTTCTTGTTATTGTTTCCTTTTTTCTGCTCCCTCCCTCTATTCCCCGCTTGGACTACCCCTCCTCTCCAACACATTCTTCAGTCAAGGTCTGAATGGGTGTGGACGCGACGTGCGGTGATGGCCGCACGTTGTGAAGCGTGAGGCTAAGGAAGGGAAGGAGCATGCTCTCCTCTCCCTTGCCCCCGTCGTCCCTCCTCCCCCCTTCCCCTTCTCGGTCGCGTAGAGCACGAAAGGAGAGAGAGGAAGGGTGGTGCTAATGATGGGGATGGTGGCTCTTGCCAGGGATGGCGAATCGCAACGGTGGTGCCTTCCTCCGTCCCCACGTAAACTCTTCTTCCCTTCCGGTGTGCTGA
Source organism: Borovskyia barvae (assembly GCA_030849085.1). NCBI lineage: Eukaryota > Euglenozoa > Kinetoplastea > Trypanosomatida > Trypanosomatidae > Borovskyia > Borovskyia barvae. The sequence goes on along the minus strand of JASAOM010001092.1, from coordinate 80,611 downwards.
AGCGTCGCTGCTCTGTCTCCCTCCATCGGTTTCCTCCTGGCTTCTTTTTTCGTTTGTGCTCGTCATGAGGGTTGGTTGTTGTTGTGGTGTTTCTTCTCCTGTAAGGCCGTCGGTGGAGAGCGCTTGAGAGGCTCACGTGGAAAGAAACGATGCGCTAAGGAGCGGCAAGTCATCTCTGGAAGCGGCGTCGCGCAGATGGGCGAGGGTGTGTGGGCGAGGCCCCCCCTTCTGGTATTGCTCAGCCTGCAAAGGGTGACCCTGTGAATACGAAGAAACGAACTCATGAGAAAAGCAATTATGGTTGCCATGTGTCTCACACCATCTCGTCGTGCTGGCCTCGTCGAGAGATGCCGACTCTCCCTCTGTGAACAGTCGTGGGGACTCTTTCTGCGGCTCTCACCCGTCTCCAGTGAACTTAACCGGTGCTCTAGTTTTCCCTTGAAACCGCGAGGAGGGGAAGAGGGGAGAGCGGTGGATAGTGAGAAGAGGCGAAACAGCTCTCAACTGGTATGGACGGCGCGCGGACTTGCCGTTAACGCATCCCTTCAATTCCCTTCTGTTGATTCTCTCTCTATCCTCCTCTTCCTTCTCCACCGTGCGGCCCTCGCACCCTTCTCAACTTCTTCTTTCTTTGTTGTGACTCACTTTCTGATTGTGATCGAGGGGCTCTGCGGTAGAAGAGACATGCCTGTCTCGCGTCGGACGCCGTAGCTGCCCATAGAACCTCTTACACGCATTGCGCAACGTGTTCGTCTCGCCTCTCCACCTCCCCCCATCTCTTGCCACAGCCCGTATCCGCTACGCTTTTGTTGTTGGCAGAGCTTTCCTCGTTTGTGTTGCTGCCTCTACCACGTATTGCCTTCTTGTCCTCCCGCTCTCTCTCTCTCTCTTTCTCTCTATCGGAGCATGATGGTGAAGGGGGTTTATCACACATCGACGTGAGCCCGCGTACTCTTTCCATCGTCTCTGGTACGCAATTCTCCCCACATAGGTACCCATCAAATGCTATCCCCTCTCTTGGGTGCGATTCGGAAGAGCGACGCGGACGGTGAACCTTCCGAAGGTCACGTCGCAGCTTCGACTTGGCCGTCGCCACCACACCCCACCACAGCAGTTCCATTCGCACAGGATGGCAGTGACTTCTCCGATGGGACATCTAGTCATCACAATGACTTTTACCCACTCACGCCACAGTCTTCACCTGCCATTGGTGCGTCCTACTCCTCTCCTCAAACGGACTCGCAGCGCCAACGACCTGGATCTTCGGAGTTTCTCAGTCCTTGCAGCGGGTCGGAGCACCTCGAAGAGACCGCAGCCGCAGCTGCTGCCGGTTTCGATTACGGTGTCGGCGCACCACTTCACCCATCATTGGACGGGGTAGGGAATTCACCACCAGAGAGGCGCCGCTTCAATGGCGTGAGAGAAGACGAAGACGAAATGCCGTGTCACGGTGGAGGCCATCCGCTGCTACCGCAGCAGCGTGCTGCTGCCTCTCCGCCCCTCTCTTGTTTTTCTTCCACACCATTTCACGGAAGCGCAAATTCCGGGGGGATGCCGGTTATGCCGCACGGGGAAGGGAACAACGCACCAGGGATGCACACCACCGCCTCTCCTCTTAGTCTGGACAACACGACACCGTCACCAGCGGGAAGTCATTCTGTTTCTGCTGCTGCGCCGTTGGCTCAGTCACCCGACTGCCCGGATGCAGAGAGCGAAGGAGTCCATCGTAGTACAACCCGTGAAGGCCACTGCTGCAGCCCCACTCCCCGCTCATCATCGTCGCCGTCCACATCGTCCTCGTGCTCTCTCCCGAGCTCATCCCAGTCGTGCCCTCTTCCACTGGAGGCACCACCCGACTCGGCCATAAAGTCTCCGGCAGGGCTGGTTGCACTGCGGGAGGGCGGTCTGACTTTGCCGCAGCGGTGTCCTAGCCCACGGCAGTACCGTGTGATGTACACAGAGGTGTCACATCGGGTAGAGTTGGAGATGCATGAGACGGAGGAGCGCCGGTGTGTATTTCAGGCATTTCGAGCGATCCTATCGGTGTACCGTATGTGGGAAGCCGCGGAGGTGGAGGAGGGGAAAATGACGGACTACGGAGATGCCTCGGTCGCAGTGCCGCTAACGAAGGGGTGCGAGAGGAGCTCGCGGCTGCCGCTACTTGAGGCACCATCAACGCCTCCCCGCTCTTGGGCCACAGTTGTGAGTGGTGGCGACCGTTCTGTAAAGCATGCGGCTTCCTCTGCGGCGAGTCGTGTCCAGTCCCTCCTGAGCCTGTCAATTACCAAGGCAAGAACCCAGCGCAATAGTGGGTCCGAGCAGCCTTCTGCATCGGCCCCTAGTGCACAGTTGATTGTCTCCCCGGCCTCCCACAGTGTCGCGCATGTTTACCCCGATGCTGAAGCTCCTCGCAGCCCGCTCTATCATAACTCCCAACCTCACCCGTCACAAGAGTCGTCCTTGGCGACGTCTCGTGTGCTGAACTATTCTTCGATGGTTCAAGCAGAAGCGCCGTCAACCGTGAGCGTTTCCGAAGAGTCTTCCCGTGTTCCACTGCGGCCACACTACTTTTCCTCCTGGCGCACCGAGGGAGTGGATCGGCAGAAAACCACACACCCACATTATACCCCTTTTGTCCCCAGCCTCGACAGGCGTGATGGTCGCGCACCGCATCACCAAAGTGCAACGACGGCCTCGCTGGTGCCCCGCATTCACCATGCCCCCTCTTCTCCCTCCGCGCTTCATTTCGACGTCTCTACGCTATCGACGCAGGCTCGTGACGCTTCGCGAGGCTTCTGCGAGACTGCGTCGAAACGCAGTGGCTCTGCAGGGGTGACTGTCTCAGCCCCAGCGGCCGGTCTTTCGGGGCGTGTATCCACATCGCTTTGCGGTGGTGCCCGCTCTCTTCCTACCCTGGGTACACGCATCGCTGAGAAGTTTTGCAATGAGGACGGGGGATGTAAGAGAGAGGCGCTAGACCCTTATTCCCCTAACCAAAAAGTCGACCTCCACCAGAGGTCATTGCCGATGGCGGGAAAGGGCTGCGTCAGCCTTCTTAAACAGGGTAGGCAGCAGAGAGACATTTATCGGCTACAGGGGGAGGAGGAGGCGCGTCTGCGGCCCACATCTCCTCACTCGGTCAACAAGGTTCTTCCACAACGGCAACGCGTGGCGTTGCGCGGCGGTGCACCCAACAGCTCTTCGACTGCTGATGACTCTCCGATTTCAAAAGGATCTGAGTGGTGTCTGAACCGTTATCGTGAGCGCCGTGAGAGCTACATTCAATACAGACGTTTCTTTGATACTAGGTACGGCGGCGGCTCGACCTCTCCGTCGCTGAGAGAAGCCTCGGATAATGAAACCGAAATGCTGATGCCAGGTGCCTTGGAGCCGGCTTCGGTGGTGCCCCAACCGACACCGTTCCGTTCCCACAGCGGAAGCGCTACGCCAACTGCTGGTGAGGAGCGTGCTCAGCGAATCCTTTCCCGGCCCGCCGCGCCTACTTGTCATCTGCTTCAAGGATCGAACCAACTCCCTAGCAAGCGCCCAGCACAGCGAGGCTGGACCTCAGCCAAAGGGAGAGGGGCTGCATCGAAGCCTAATGAACTGCCCGCTGTTTCCGCTTTGCTGCCTTCGCGTGCCCTGACAGCCTCTTTCACGGGCATGCCACGGTCTTTGATCACGTCCGCGGAAGGAGCCGTCGTCGTTGCGCGCCTCATGCGACTCTCAACGCTGGAGAAGTTATGTCGAGCCGAGCTGCAGCGGCGCTGGATGGAGGACCAAAACATCCTCCTGCATCTCTTTATCATGGAGGGCACCTCAACGTTGCGGCGGCTACGCGTAGCTGCTGCCACGGTGCCACGTATCCAGCTTATCCGCAAGCCTGGCGTTGCGGGCGTGGCGACTGTCCCAGCAGAAGCGCCCAGCACCACGCGCGCGTGGCACATCATCACGAACGAGATTGGGGTCTGAGGAAGACGGCGGTGTGGATGGAGTGCTCGCGGGGAACAACCAAAAAAAAGAGAGGAAACGGGGTTTGGTGGAGAGGGAGGCAGGAGACAAGAGGGTAGACCTCGGTGAAGGCTGCCCCCCCCCCCCCTTCCCCTTCTCCTTTCCCCTTTCCCCTTTCCCCCTACTTTTACGTAGCAACCGCCACCGAAATGGACTTTTACCGTGTTGGACATGGAAGAAGAAAGTCCATTCATCACAGCCGCCGAGGAGCGTGCGTGCTAACGTTTGTCTTCCAACTTTTTTTCTCGAAACAATTTTCCTTGATCTTAGAGCTTGGTGCCCAATGACTGTGTGCGGGGGAAGAGGGGGCGCCGATGCAGCCTTCGCGCATCCTGTTCTGTCCCCATCGCAGTCCTCTCTCCTCTCTCTCCTCTCTCTCTTTCTCTCTCTTCTCTCGATGAAGGAGTCTGAAGGACGCCTCGAAAACTGTACTGCACAACACACGAAAGAGGCGAATCTATTTGAGGGGACTTCAATACGACGTTGCCACACCGAAAGGGGGAGGGGGGAAAAGGAGGAGGAGGAGAGGACGGGGTGAGTACCCCTTCTGTTTCCTTCGCTTTTCTTCTTGCTCGCCCTAATCATTGGACTGCTCAAAATCAGCAGTACCCGCACATACATGAGAGAGTAGCTGTGTGTGTGTTCTTTCACCGAGGGGAGCGTCTGCAAGGATCTCGAAAAGGTGCCCCCTCTTTCTCCTCCTGCTCTGCTGCCCCTTCAATTTTTTTTTGTGTGGGGTGAGGGAAAAGGGGGGGAGGTGCAACAGACATCTTTCTTATAAAGGATATTCCGGGTTCTTGATCGAACTCCCCGTGACACCGCGGAGAAATTCGAAGTGACGGGTACCTCCATGATTTCCCCTCTCGTGCTCCTCTCTTATCCGATTCCTCGTCTTTCTGGCTAGTTCAGATTTTCTTTCTCGCGCCTCCTTCTCGAAGCTTTTCACCTTCTGCCAAGGCGCGAGGTTGCTCACCTCTGGCGTATGTTTCAGGGGGAGGAGACTTCTTGCGTTTCGCATTTCTCGTAGCCCAACCCTTCCCCGTCCCCATTCTGCTGAGGGGTGGACTACTCTCCCCTCTCCTCTACCTCATCGGTTCTCTTGCTTTTGACTCTCTCCCAAACCTTACTAAGGGAGGGGAATCGTTGGCAGGCGTACATCGGCCTCGCGCTACTTTCCTTTGAGATATCGTAGTGACGTTGGCGCTTTTCACTGCAAAGCGAAGAGTTTCTTTGGAAGGCTTGCACCGCGTCGGTGTGGGCGAGTGCAGAAGAAAAAAGGAAGGGTGGGGAGGAAAAGAGTAGTAGGCAAGCACACCATGCGGTACACTCGGCCTGGGTTGATCAGCGCCCCCCGATGGAGAGTAGCGCCGATGGACTCGCGAGACTCCTACGTCTCCCTGCGCCGCGCTACCCATCTTGCCAAGGCAGCAGGGTGCCTTTTGGATGATCGAACCTCCTCTCGCTTGTCCCCACTGTGCGAAGACCTTTTGCCGTCGTCACGCCATACCGTCGAGCCTTCCCGAACTCGGTGGGCGGACATCGAGATGCGCCAACGCAGCTTGTTTTACGAGCGGCACAGCGCCGCGAGTCGCACCGTGGGGGCCACAACGTCATGTGTGAACGCAGCACATCTTGCGGTTTATGTACACACCGTACGGTGTGGCCATCCCGCCTCCCACGGACCTGGCAGTACCAACGACGGCATCCCAGGGAGGCGTACCGTCACCTTGGTTGCCTCCCCCCCACACGGCGGTCTAACGCTGCAACTGGCGGTGTCGATCGATTCCCCAGCCCTCCTGGCAGTTCGCTGTGCACTCTCCCGCGGTGTGGTAGACGCGTGCTGGCGTGAGTCCTGCCGCGTGAAGCGACCCGGCCACAGCCACGGCAACGTCGCCGATGCTGGTGTTGCCCGTGGGGACGACAGAACTGCAGCCACCGAGATCAAGGCAAGCGCTGATCAAACTGGGCAAGACGTACTTCAGCTAGAAAAGATGCGATGCGTCAAGGCTTGGGCAGAACAACTTGTGCTCCACAAGTGGGTGGTGCTGAGCGGCCAGCTTCGAATGGAGGACGTGTACGACGGGGATCTGGACATGGTGGTCCCCGTGCCAGTGCTGGAGTTACCACCGGATGCCTTTAAAGCTAGCATCACGGTGATACCGCTGATGTCGAGGGAAACTAACTGATAGAAGAGGGTGAGCATGAGGGCGGTTCGGGTAAGACGGAGATGGAAAGATAAAGTGGACTTGTGGCAGTTTTGCGCGTACTTACCTCTCTCTCTCCCTCCTCCTCATCCTTTCTTTTTCGGTGCGAGAATCTCGACGTATGCAGACAGGCAAGTTTCCGTGCCGACGACTCTTCCTGTTTTTTTTTTTGGGAGGATGCTTTGTGGGTAAGTCCACAACATCATGCTCTTTTTTCTTTTTCCAAATATTTCGCCTTCAGTAGAACCTCGTGGCTTGCAGCTTTGAAACTGGATGTGATGGGTTTCCACACACACACACACACCACACCACAAAACCGATCGGAACCGCTTCACGGTACAAGAAAGAGGGTCAGCGGAAGAGCCCGTACCCGCACAGATAAGGGGCTCTGCTTGGGAACCATTTTTCTCCCTCTCTCTCTGTATATATGACGACAAAAAGGAGGAAGAACTCTCTTCTTCCGAAGAGGGTTTTCATTTCTATTGGGCGATGAGATCTTCTCCTTCTTCCTCTCGTTTCGTCTTCATCTGTTGCATCTTCACATAATTCTTTTTTGTGCCCCATTTCTCCTTTCCCGTCTTGGCGCCTTCATCTTGGGCGTTTCCTCCGCTCGTGTTGGAAATGGACGGCTAACGTGGTCATGCCTGTTCAGAAGTAACGAAAAAAAATGTAAACGTCTGGTGATCCGAGCTGCCGTAGCGCTGACTAGATGGACACACTCCTCTCTCTCTTTGTTCCCTCTCCCTCTCCCTTTCCCTCTTTTTTCTCGATTTCTCCCCCCTTTCCGTCCCTGAGACGGAGCAAAGGGTTGAGAAGACCTCTTCTTTTCTGTTGTGTGACTCCCCTCGTGGTGGACCAGCGGCAAAGTGTCACGGGGGTACTGTAGACGCCGCACGAGGGAGGGAGCTACCATATATATATATATATATATATATATAATAGTAGGCTCAAAGTCAACAACTCCCCACTCCTACCCCGAAACAAAACCAAACGTCGGCAAAGAGAATGATCCGTCGTTTTAGCAGTGCTTTGGTAGCGCCTGCCGCGCTGCGGGAGTTGCCTTCGTTGCTCTTATGTGCTCCATCGTCCTCAGCGGCTCTTGCGCATGGCAGCGTCGCACGCGTACCGGTGCGAAACTGTAGCAGCAATAGCAGTGCAGGTGTTGGCAGCACCAGTGGTGCTGCTTCCAGCGTCTCCTCAGCGGTAAAAGGCAGCGGCCTGCAGGTAAGCCGACCGGGTCAGCGAGAGCCTTCGATCAACTGCGTCACTCTTGTAGGGGTGGTGCACGACATTCAAACGGGCTACGTCTTTGAAGATGCGGTCACCCAGTTCACTCTCACCACGACCAGCCTGGACACCACGAATCAGGCGCAAGAGTGTGTGGTGGAGAAGGACCATCATACAGTGCGGTGCTTCGGCGACGCCTTCTCGCAGGAAATTCGATCGAAGCTGCACGAGGGTAATGTCGTTTGCGTGAACGGGCGGCTTCGTCTCAATCCGCAGATGGAGCCCTCGTGCAGCAAGTACTACTACTTCCCTTACATTCAGGTGCAACCACCTTACGGACAGGTGAGCGTCGTGTACGGAGACCATCGGGCTCCCCCAGCCGCGGTGAACCCAACAACGGGCGTGATCTCTAGCGATGAGGCGGCGGCCCCGGCAGATCCGAAGCAGGAAGCAGCAACAGAAAGCAGCACGTCCCCGTCGTCATAATGCATAAGGGTGTGAGCTCTTCCATGGTCTCCGCCACCTCGGCGGCACCGGCCAGTGCGGTTTCCTCGGGTTTTCGTTAGGGTGAGAGGTGAATCAGAAAAGGAGTGCGCGACGATTTATGGAGCGAGAGATCTGGAGAGGCGGGGGTAGAGGGGCATGAACTTTGAGGTGCTACCCCCCCCCCCCTCCCTCTTCGTTGGGTGTGTGTCTTGCGTGTGCAGCTGGAGTCTTGCGCTCCTTCATTCTTCTTGTGTGCATTTCTCCTTCCTTTTGTTTCCCTCAGTGACTGTGTGTAGGTGTGCTTGTGTGCGTGTGGGATGTCGAGGGGAGGGAAAGATTTTTTACTTCTGGGAGAGATATCGCACCTGCGTGAATGGTGGCGTCGCTCTCTCCCCCCGCTTTCTTTTTCTCTCTCCGTGACGCGGCTGGTCAGTCACGGTTTTGTCGTTGCGAGCTTTTCTTCACACACACAGAGGAAAGGAGGTACTTCTATGCGATCTTACTCCGCCTCCTCTCCTCTCACCTCCCCTTTGCCAGGTTACCTTCGTCGATGTCCATTTCTCTCCTCCCTTCCATTTTCATTTTGCGGTCCACGGGGGAGGGGTGAGGGGCGGAAGGGGGCACTGTCGAGGCGGAAAGAAAGGAAGAGGGTAAGGGAGGGAGGACGTCAGAGAGATGGAGAGGGTATATATATATATTTTCACAGCAACGTTAACTGCAGCCGTGGATAATACGCGGAAAAGGGTAAAGTGAAACCGCGACAATGCTGAGGGGGGCAGGGAGGGGTGGGATGCGGCAGATGAAGGATGGATCACTCAATGAGATCGGGGCTGTGGCAGACTGACATAATTCACTTCTCGTTACTCTTTTTTTTGTCAGATGAGGAGGAGGTTCACTTCATTACGATGAGCTTGATTGCGGCAGGTGAGCTGCGCGCGCACCTCGGAGTTTTCCTGTAACTCTATTTCTTCTCTCTGAAGACAGAGAGGGTAAAAAAGGAGAGGGCTGAAGGGAGCGCATATTCCACTAAAGACGCTTCGGAAGGAGAGCTTGTGTGTGCGCGTGCACTTGGAGTTTTTAGAAAGAGGGAAGGAGAGAGAGAGAGCAATAAGGAACGCCAGGAGATGTTCGAAGACGTCTCCGTTATGGAACACTTCACGCGTCGCACCTGTTTTTCTCGCATGTGTGGGTGCATGGACTGCTTTCTATCGCTCTTTCTCTAAACCATCTATGATCTTTTCCTTCTTTTTTTTATCTGCGTTGCCCTTTGGCTGTTGTCGCAGTGGCATCTCTTCTCTCCACTGCCCTCCCCCCCGCCTTCTGTCTCTCGTGTTCCATTAGGAGCCGTTGTGCTGCGCCCTATCACTGCACACCCTCTTTGGGGCTGGTGGGGCTGCCGATGAGCGGGAGGGGGGAGCTGAGGGGGGGGGGAGGGGCGAATGATCGACTTCTTTTCTTCGCCCTTTCCCTCTCTCTACCAACAGTATCACATCCGAAAATAAGGCGTACAGCATGCGTTCCCCCTTCTGAAGGTAATGCACGCATGTATTGTCCCCCCCTTTCAGGTTTTGTGAATCCTACAGCTTGCCGTAATGGATGAGCTTTCGGCAACTGGCACGTTACGGCTGTCCTTACCACTGATGCTGCGCAGCTGGCACATTGTCTGCAGTTTCCTTCATGGCCATCGCCGCGCGGGAAGGGGGGGGGAGAGAGAGAGTGGGATGAAGTTGTACCGTTCGCATGTGTATTTGTATGCGGGTGCATACGGAACGCACTCATTAAAGGTCCCGGTGGCTGTCGTCGTGTTCCTCAGTATCGGTGATCTCGCTTCGTCCATACTTCCAGCTTTCTTTTCACCACTTTCTCTCTCATTTTTCTCTTCGCGACTTTCTTTGTTGAATTATTCTGTGCTTATGGTGCCTCTACCTTGGAACTGACGATGGGCACGTTTTCTTCGTCGGATGTTCACTTAAGGTTCGTTAGTTTGTTCGAGGAACTGAGCACTTCTCTAAATTTCTTTCTCTCTACCCCTCCTCCTAACAAGAACAGCACCACGGCGGAGGGTGCGCTTCTCCTTCTTTTTTAATGACTACCCCCAATTTTTGTTTAGCTGTCCTTCTTTTCTGCATTCCTTCCGCGTTTTTCTTCCTTTTCCACATTCGCCTGTCTCCTTAACCCCCCCTTTTCTACCCCCTCCTCACACACGAAGCGCACCGGTGCAAGTGAAATACTTGTGGGAGCAGGCGATATCAGGACCCCCTTCCGTGGTCGCAGGTTCTTGCAGCGATGACGACAGAGGGAGAACTGACGGAAAAGCTGGTTCTCGAGAAGACGAAGTTGCATTCCCTCGAAGATGTGCAGCGCCTCGATTTGTGGGGGGAGGCTTTGACAGATATTTCACTTGTAGCCAAGCTTCCCCGCCTTCAGGTGCTCGGGCTCGCGTCGAACAACGTCTCCTCCCTGAAGGTCCTCCAAGGGTGCATCACCCTGGAGGAATTATATCTGCGGAAGAATAACGTGAGCAATCTGCGTGAAGTAACAGAACTGTGTCTACTTCCCAACCTTCATGTCCTGTGGCTGCGTGATAACCCGTGTGCGCAGCATCCTCACTACCGCGACTTCGTCCTTCATTGCTGTCCGGGACTGAAGCAGCTCGATGGAACGCAGATTACCTCAGAGGAGCGCACGGCGGCAGCGAAGCGCATGACCCCAAAAGTTCTGGACGAGATCCTCGGAGGATCGACTCCGCACGGCACGGCCAAGCCACCGTCTCCTCAACTGGCAGAAATGGCGAACAGATCGCCGAGCTCCACGGAGGGAGGGGCGCCGTCGCACAGTACGTCTGGAGGCGGCTCGGAGCGGGCGGCCATGATTGAGGAGCGCTCTGCTAATGGTCGTACGGTGCTCTTCACCACCGTGGCTGCCCAGCGTGCCATGCTGCTCTCCATTGTGTCCCTCTTATCGGAGTTGACGGTAGATTCGCTGCAGCTGCTGCAGCGAGAGGTGCAGGAGCGGATTCAGCGGCAGAAGGATAAAATAGCGAAGTTCCCCAATGATGGCTGAGCGCGCGTCGTTCGTCGACACAAGATGATCGGCCCGCTCCTCACTCGAGCCTTTTTTTGTCTCTCTCCGCATTATCCACCCCCTTTTTTCCCCCGTTTTTTGGTCTCTCATGATGTAAAAAAAAATGAAACGAAGTATGGGAAAATGCAGAATGGGATGAAGATCCTTTCAATGAATCCATTCATTCTAGGGGACGAAGGGAGCGGAGAACTGCGCGCGCTCCTTTTCGCTTCACTGATATTTGTAGCTGGAAAAGTGTGCATCATCAAGGAGTGAATGGGGCTGCACAAGAGGGCTTTCCTTCCTTCCATCCCTCTTCCCACCCCTCGCATAAGCGCTCCACCATCGCTTTCTCCTTTCCTCTCTCTGCCCCCTTTTTTGTGATATCATGTGGTCTGCTGTACGCAAAGCGGATACACCACGAAATGCTTCCCTTTTCACATCCTCGTGTGTGTGCGGGGTGGGCGGAAGGGTGGGGGAGGAGGCGGAACGGGCGGTGATGGTGCTATCGTATTTTTCTCTTCTTTTGTTACAGTGGTTCAGGCTCTGAAATAGGCGCGGTCGAATGCAACATCAGCGAAGTTAAAAAATGAACAGCGCAGGCTCGAGCGTCCTTCTTCCCATTTCCTTTGTTTATTGGTTGTCCCTTCGCGTGCTTTTTCTGGATCACACGCCCAAAAGCAGCGGTGCGCCACCTGCAGGAGCCACCGTGTTGTCAAGTGTGCGTGAGAGGATTCGGTGCGAAGAGTTCTTCATCGTTGGCCTTCTCCCCTTCTTAGGCTTCTCATCCGTTTTGTAACATATGTGTGAAAAAAAGCAATCAGGAAGGGAAGGAAGGTGGGGAAAGAAGAGACCCAAGGGAATGGCCTTCGGCCACGCCCCGTGCGTCCTCCCCCCTCCCCTGTCGAGGGCTCCCTCCATCGAGGAGAGGAAGCTGGGGTGGTGAACAGAGAGGGAGCGGGAGACAAAAAAAAGAAACAAGCTGAAGAAGAAAACCGAAGCCGTCAGTGGAGCTCTTTGTTGTCGTTGATGTTGGAGGGGAACGGGTCTTCTCCACCTTTCGCCTCTCGGCCCCTTTTTCTCTTCGCTCTCTCCTCTTCCCTTGCTGTATTGTGTGGGGGTGTCTCTGCCGTGGCACCTTCAAAAACTTTGGTGCAGTGCTCTTTTCTGTCTTCTCCCCACCCTACATACGCGCTTACATCGACACACACACAAACACTCAAGCGCACACATTAGCTCATCCACATACTTCTTCCAAGGCACGCTGCCCCTTCCACTCGGCTGCGGCGACCCCCCCCCCTCCCCTTCCTCCTCCACATAACTGCATTTTTTTTCGGTGCCTCCCCCCGTTCCCTCCTCTCAAACCTAGTAGTGAAGTTATAGAGTTAACCCACAGAGGCACACACAGACACACATCTTCTGCCTTCGACGTGTCCCCTGTACCTGCACCTTCTTTTTAATTCAGCAATCTACCACACACACACACACTCACTCTTTTGTGACCTTTCTCGGCTTTCTGGCGCTCATCCATCTTCATTTTTGTTTTTGTTTTTGTTTTCCCTAAAAAAAGGGTAGGACTGGAAGTGGCAGGAACGTCGTGGCCAAGAAAGAGTAGTGGGTACACACACTTATCGAGGTACAACAGAAATAAAAGAGGGAGAGCACAAGAGGAGAAACACTCAGCCGCAATGTCCACTGAAATCGAGTCGCACATCCTCAAGAAATATGAAATCCAGACACAACTAGGCCAAGGTGCGTACGGCATCGTCTGGCGGGCTGTGGAACGAAAGCATAACCGTGTTGTTGCCCTCAAAAAGATATACGATGCCTTTCAAAACTCCACCGACGCGCAGCGGACCTTTCGAGAGATTATGTTTCTGCACCGCCTGCATCATCCGAACATTATTAAGCTCCTACACGTGCATCGTGCCTACAACGACAAGGATATCTACCTCGTCTTTGAGTACATGGAGACCGATCTGCATGTCGTCATTCGGGCCAACATTTTAGAGGACATTCACAAGCAGTTCATCATTTATCAACTGCTCAAGACGATGAAATACTTACACTCGGCGGAGATCCTGCATCGCGACATGAAACCGAGTAACCTCCTCGTCAATAGTGACTGCAGCATGAAGGTGGCGGACTTCGGGTTGGCACGGTCTATCGTGACGTTGGATAGCGAGCAGGCCTCCCGTCCGGTGCTGACGGACTACATCGCCACTCGCTGGTACCGACCTCCTGAGATTCTTCTCGGATCCATTCGTTACACGAAAGGCGTTGACATGTGGTCCGTGGGGTGCATCCTTGGGGAGCTCATTACTGGGAAGCCCATCTTCCCGGGCCGCTCCACAACAAACCAGCTGGAGCTCATTTGTAGCATCACGGGAACTCCCAGCCCAGCCGATGTAGCGGCGACCAACTCGCAATTTGCGCAGGCGATGCTGCGTGACCTTCACGTGCCCCACCGTCGCACATTCACGGAGCTTCTCCCAGGCGCGTCGCCCGAAGCTTTGGATCTCATGCAGCGGCTCATGTGCTTCAACCCCAACCGCCGCCTCACCGCCGCGGAGGCGCTCGAGCATCCCTACGTCGCGGCCTTCCATCGCCCCGACGAGGAGCCGGCTGCTCCGGGGCCCATCACGATTTCCCTCCCCGATAACGAACGCCTGCCTCTCGACAAATACCGAGAGGCGATCTACGAGCAAATCGCGGCCTTGCGCCGGGGCTCTGCCTCAGGTGAACAGCGGCCGCGAGCCGAACGTCCGCCAACGGGCAGTACGGGAAGCAGAAAGGCGTCGAGCAGCGGCCTTCTCTCGCGTCCGGGTCTGGCTTCACCCGTAGAGGCCACACGCCCAGCCGTAAACAGCGGCTCCGCTACACGTCTCAACCCGCAGCGTAGTGGTGGTAAAGCATCGGGGGCTGGCAGCAGTGGTGAGCTTCCGTCGACAAAGGCGCACACGCGTCCGCCTTCCCGCCCCGTTTCCAACTCCGCGTCGGTTTCAGAGAGCCGGCTTCAGGCACGGGAGGCAGCCCTGCGCAAGTGAGCAGCAGCCTGTTGTTGCTCTTCCATTTTGCAAACTTCGTCAGAGTAGGCGTCTGCGTGTGTATGGAGGACGGTGGGTTGGTGGGAAGAGTGTTGCCTTCCTCACCAGTATACATGCGGTGGGAGGGCTTGAGGTGTCTGTCTCGACAGTGATGCTGCCCCCCTCTACCTTTTCCTGCGTCGCTCTGTGTTTTCCACCCCAAAATACGGATAGCGCCACCGCGCTGGTCTTCTCCATTTGTTTTTTTTTCTGCGAAGCCAGTAGCATTTTATCTCTACTCCCCCCCTTTTGCCCTTCTCTTCCTTCCCCTTGATCTTCAATGGTTGACCCCCTTGCACTGCAGGCCACACCCCTTCCTCCCTTTCTCTTTCTTGAATACACCTCTTCCTCTCCATTTCCGCCGTAGAGTTCTTCTCTGTTTCGCTGTTCTCTTACTGTGTATCTCTCTCCGAACTTTTCGACAGTTTGTTTTCAAATTTCCTTCCTTTCCCCTCTTTTTGTGTGGGTGTGGTCTCGCTTCAGCGTGAGTTTTCATCTTTTAGTGAGGCTTGGTGAGTGGCAAGGAAGTGGGTGGGTGAGGGGCCGGTCCTGCTGATCTGCCTTCCCTCCCCTTTTACGCTTCGCAGGGTTTTGGAACTGTGGTACTTCAGTGTGTAGCGCTCTCTGTCCCGCTCGGGTTTCCTTCATTCCGCGGGCTTTCTTCGGAACGCCATCGTGCCGATGGGAAGCGCAACCCTCAACTGAGCCTTTGAAGCAATAGAAGAAAATGAGCGAGCGAGTATGGATTGAGTTTCTAGAATATTTTCTATAGGGTTTCTCGGCTTTTACAGAGAAAAGGAAGGGGTGGGTGGTCGCTGTTGCCGCCTTTCTTCTGCTAAGGAGGATGGTCTCGAACGTGTTCCCCTTTCGGGACATGTGCAGGAGTTGATGGCCCCCCCCCCCTATGTCTCCTTCTCGCCTCCTTGACCCCTTTCCTGCGTTCCTGCTTCGAAGAGAAGGCAGGGACGACCTCTTCTTCTTTTTTGGCTCGCCTTGAATTTTTTGGTTCTGCTCTGCTGAAGTTTTGCGTTCTGCGTAACGCGGTATAGGAGGTGTGTGTGTGGGGGGGGGGAGGAGGAGGGTGTTGAGAGAGGGAGTGGGGTGCAGCCACCTCCACACATGTTATGATCCTGCTGCATCATGGTAAGAATGTCCGGCAGTGCGCGCACCATCGCCTCCTCACCGTTCCTCTCTTCTCTACCTGTCCTGCACTTGCGCATTCGTTTCACAGGTTGTATCGAAACAACAGGAGCGCTGCCTTCATTTTTTTAAGGACAATTCATGGGCGTGTTTTCGCTTGCACGAAGCTTTTTTGTTGTTTTAATGGTGTCTTACTTTCAGCATCTCTTCAACTTTTTCAAGAGCCACATCGGCGAGTGAGCGCTGATTTGAGTTGTTCCAGCTCCCGCCCGTTTTGCAACGTTGGATCGCTCGTTTTGTCGCCTGCGCATTCGTGTTCTCGCTGCCTCGCCCTCCTTTTTTTCTCACTCCGAAAACACCTTCTGGAGTCCCACCAAAGATCCGTGCTGGTACGTCTGAAGGTGCACCATAACGTGATATCGTCCTTCAGGTGGGGAATAGGAAAACGGCATATATATGTATAAGTATTTTCGATATGCCTCCTGTTGCCTCATCTGCAGCGAGTGAGCGGACATTTCGGGAAACGAAGCGGGGGAGGGTAGTCGTCGTGGCCGGGAAAGAAAAGAAGTACGGCACTCACGGGCCGGAGCTGCACCGTCAATGTTGAGTTTTTTTTCTGTAATGGGGATGGACATCCCACAGAACCGTTAGTGTTACCGTCTTGCTCTCTTTTGTTGTTTGGCTCTCCCTCTGCTCAGTCTCCTCCTTGTTTCTCCCTTTCTCTCTCCGCACACAGGCATACATATATATATATATATGTATCTTCTCTGTACGCCCTTCACTTTTTATTTTGTGCGTCAACAGCTAGAGGCGCGCGGCGACGTCTGGTGCCTGAAGCCAACGCACATCTAGGTGATGCAGGTGCGAATCAACTGCGTTGTACGGGAGGTGTCTTCTTGTCATTTTGCATATTTTCTTTCTCTCGCTGTCGTGTTCGTTTCCCGGTGTGGCAATGGGCACATGAAATATGCTGACGATGACATCATACCCCCCCCCAAAAAAGCCCTTTGTGTGTATCTCCTCCCCGAAGAGCCTCGCTTCGCTGCTTATGTTCTCTTTTTTTTCTGCATTTTCGTGTAGCTGCTGTTCTGGCGGCTGAATTTACCAGTTTGAACGATGGGCGAAAAGGTTTGGCGTTGGTGTAGCGTATAGCAACGAACGAGGGTGTCTGAAGTGAAGAAAAGAAAGGTGAGGATTAGCACAACGAGAGTAAAATAATGTTTTTAAACTTTTTTTTAACTGTGGAAGGTGATGTGGATACCTTGCTTTTTTTTTGGAGTGGTGATGGTGGTGGTGGTGAAAACAATGTTCATTGTCGGTGATTTGCGGCTTCGCGCCGAAGCTGTTTCAAAACCTTGGTTCACTGTTTTCCTTTTGCCTCCGCTGCTGCATGATTACGGGGCAGTTATTCCGTTTCGCGATCTCATTTTGTCACTTGCCGACAAGAAAAGGGGGAAGGGGAGAAGGGGCGAGAGAGGGAGAGGAGAGCAGCACTATCAAAAGAAGGAGAGAGACGATTCGGTGACGTGGGAATGCCTGCTGCTTTCTTTTTTTCCAACGTGGATGGAGAGAGGAGGGGAAGCGTCTGAACAAGTACACCCGCCGCTGCGTGGTCTCTCCTTCATTTCGATTTCTATTCTCATAAGATATTTGCCCAGCATTGAAGCTTGGGTTCGCGTTCTACCATCAGTCTCTGTGCGTGCGTGTCGGTGCTCCTATTCGTTCCCAAGTCCTTTTCTTTCGGTATCTGAGGGTCCTCCTTATCGTCATGCTCTTTTTTCTCTTCCTTCTGACCTCTTTTATTTTGGTGAATGTTGTGCACCCCTCAGCTGTTGTGCTGTGTTTTCAATGGCAAATTGGTTCTTGCATGTTTTTGGTTTCTGTGCTTGTGCGTGTAAGCGCGTAAAACAAGTTTTATTTTGTGGATGACCGAATACGATCGCCGTTGCCAATGATGCTCTTTGTTCCCTCCACCTGTCTCTTTCGCCTTCCATCCTGTATCGATCTGCCTCCGCGTACTTCATGCAGCTTGTTCTCTCTCTCTTTCTGTATCTCTTTCTGTCTTTTGCTGTGGCAAGGAATGTCACTTCTGTTTCTGTTTTTTGCTGTTGTTCGGTGCGAAGAAAATGCTGCGCTGCGTAGATGGATGGTTATGATGATCGCTGGGTGCTTCCCTGCTATTCTCTGGGCCCTCTCTCTTCCCCTTTTCTTTTCTTCCAGAGCTGAGGTGTTGATGGTGGTGGTGGTGGGGAGGGAAAGGAGAAATGAGAGAGGGGGGGGGGAGAGGCGAGGGCGAGGGGGCCCGGGGATGGAAATACGCTGCCACGCATGTGTGCCCTCTCTCTTCGCCGTGTCTCCCCCCGCCCTTCACTTATTACCTGTGATTGGATTTATCGTTGCCGTTCTCGAGTGAAGATGCGCTGCAGTTTTTTTAGCGCCGGCGGGCCTGGGCTGTCCTCTCTCTCTCCTCACCTTACGAGTGTCCTCCTTTTCCGTCCTTTTCATTCGGAACATCACCGTTACCCCCCCCCCCCCCCCTTCCCCCCAAAGAAAAGAGAAGGTGGAGAGACGGAGAAAAGAGAATGTTTGGAGGGACCATGGATGCAGATAGAGCTCTACTGCGTCACCAACCCTCCTGCGAGGGGGAGGGGAAGATAGTCATCCAGAAATCCTCCGTCCCTCTCACCGTCACAAGGCCCTTTCGAAAGCCTTACGATGCTGACTCCTCCCTTAGGAACACCGCGCGCTCGCTGCTTCTCACTTTCACTACATTCCGTCTTTCCTCGCCCCCCCTGTCTTTGCCCCTTCTGTTTCTATCTTGCTCTTTCACCCCTCTTCCTTGCATCCTCACGTTGAACCAACGTGATGCATGGGGCGGGGCTCCATCGCACGTGGTGATGGTGGGGGCCACTGTGTCCGATCTTTTGTTCGTCGTGGGCCCTACATCGCCATCCTCTATGAAACTGCTTTGGGATCGTCGTTTTCCGCCTTTCCGTTGCACCCGACGCGCACCCTGCTCCCATACCCATATCACCTCCTCTTCACCCACGCGTACACCATGTATGCAGGAGAAAAAAGAAAAAAGAAAGATATAGAGAAGTCTTCGTAGAGGAAACAAAAAAGGGGTTTCACGCCTCCACACGGGAAGAAGAAAGAGAGACTGGCAACGGCTGGCGTTTTCGCTTCTTGTCCTCCCTTCATCTGTCCTCTTACTTGCTGCAGTGGGCTCCCGTTCTTTACCCCATACCACCGCCTTTCGATCTCTTCTTTTTTTTTCGTTCCCGATCTTCCTGTTTAGAGCTCTTTCCTGTTCGAGCTTGTTTTGCTCTCGCTATGCTCTAGGGGGCTACTTCGAACTTTCCGTATTTCTTTGGCCTCGTCCTTTCTTTGGAAATCTCAGGCATTTCCTTTCCCTCCCTCCCCTTCTCTATCTCGCTCTCTCTTCCCACCTCTCATCAACACGTTCCTTCCTTTCCCAATCCCCCTTTTCCCCATACGAAAACGCACTGCGCGACTGATACGCTGGGAAAGTCAAACTTGAGGGCGCAAAGCATAATTTTTTCTTTGTTAGGTTCAATTCTTGTCGTATCTCTGGCGTATCACCTAATTTTAGCTCCCACCCTTGACCATATATATATATATATATATATATTGTTCTTTGAAACATTTCCGCCGTTCCATCTTCACCTCTTTAATTTTTTTTTTGAGTCGCCTTAGTGTCTTTTCTTCGACTAGTTCATGCAAGTTTCTGGGTCGTTTGTGTTGAACTGGAATAGGAGATCGGCTTGAACACTTTTTGGGACACGGGTGCAGGCCACCTGACCGAGTCGCTGGCTCTCTCTTCCTGCACTATCCTTTTTCCTACTTCTCCTTTTCTTTGTTTTTTCCCCCAACCAATCTTTGTGGTGAGGACACGTGCTTCTACTTTGCTTCTCGAGAAGGTGCCACCTTCCTCCGCCCCCCTCCCCCCCTTCCCTTCCTTTTCGCCTTTTCAATAAGCACACGCACGCTAGGTGCTTCCTGCTCTTCTCGCTCCCTCTCTATACAGACAGGCACATCACCTTAGGTGCTGGAACCCACGCGACAGGCTGCTGCTATTTTATTTGAAGAACTTTCATTTTCCTTCCTTTTTTTTTGAAGCTTCCCTTGCCTTGGCACGACGGACCACAACACGCCTTTTAGGGCATTACAACAGGTCAAAGGCAAAGGTAGAGTGACAGTGCACGTTGGCACTTATACACGACATCGCACGGCTCTCGTTCGATCTCCTTTCCGATCGTCTCGCCTCTCACTTAAAAAAAAACTCTTGTAATACCTGCAGCCGTTTGGCAGGCTCCATTCCAGGAAGGTGCTGTCTCCCCACCCCCTTTTTTTTTGTTGTTGCCTGTACGCGCTTGGTTGTTCTTTTACGCACAACAGCAACACCTACAGCAGGAGTGCGTTGAGATATCCCCCCGTGGATCACGGGCCCCCTCTTTCTCTCCCTTTCCCGCTCTGCCTTCTTTTCGGACCCCTTTCCTTCGTTAGGTATATTTTTTTCCTCCTGTTTGAATCATCATCCCTCCCCCCGAAATCTCCGGCGCGCACCACCCGCAAAAAAGAAAAAAAGGAACACAACGTGAGGAGAAACGCAACCGGAAAGAAAAAGAGGAGGGACGGAGGAGAGGTACGCGATTTTGTCACGACTTTCATCGAATCCCTCATTACACACACACACACACACAAACGTAACTACTCCCCCACAATCTCTCTCTTTCGTCACACACACACACACACACACATTCTGTTCTTCTTTGGCAGAGGTTTCCATTTTGTACTCTGTACTATTTTCTCCTGGTGCAACGTCTTTTACCCCCCCTTTTTCTTTCTCCTTTTCTCTTTCTCTCCCGTTCGTCCTCCTTTCGTTGTCTCTCTTCGTTTTTCCCTTTTGCGTGTAGCATCTTCTTCTGGCTCTCTTTCGGAGCCGTCCCCCCCTTTTCTTTTTCCTCCTCTTCCTTCTCCTCTCTCTCTTTTTTTTTCGTAGAAGGCATTCTTTTTTTTCTTAAATTTCTCCGGCGGCCGTTTCGGCTTCCACATTGGGGGTTGACCGACTCCCTTGTCCCCGGGTGTGGACAACGAAGCAAGGAGAGTGCAGCACCCATTTACTACCCCGTGTTGTTTTGTAGTGCAATAGAGGGCAACAATAAAGGTGACCGTAGGCTCGTTCCTCCTCGCCGTCATTTACGTCGTCTGCGCATCTTCCCTCTTTCTCTCCTGCTTTGTAGGGCCTCCTCTTTATTCTCTGGTTTGTCTCCCTTTCATCCAGTGGACTACCCTCCTCGTATCATTTTCATTTTCGAACACTTCGATACACGCTCAGCCCCCTCTTCCTCCTTTTTTTGTTTGGGTTTTTGTAGGACACTTCAACTTTTTGCTTTTACTCGCTTGAGCATATTTTTTTTTGCCCCTTTTCAACGCGACGGTTCTTGACGTTCCCTTCTCCCCTCACCATCTCTTCCCGCTCCCGAGCTTACTTGTTCGCACCCGTGCCGGCTTCTCCTCCTCCTCCTCCTCGTCCTTCTTTCCCCCCTTTTCTATACCATATTGACGATATCACCATCTATCCCTTTCTTCTTCCTTTGCTTTCGGCGAACAGCCACCTTTCGTTCTGCCTTGATTTTTGCTGCTATCGTGTTCACTTCTTCTCTTCGTTTTCTTTTTTTGTGCCGAAACCTAGTGAGGGACGGAAGAAGTGCTTTCTCTTCTCCCTCGGTGGCTGTGGTCGTCGTCAGCACTCCCGTAACCATCACTACTCCTTTCGTTTGTTCCTCGCCCCCTCCCCTTTTTTCTATCCTTTCGCTTCCGTCCGTCGATTCTCATCACAGTGACACGGGACAGCATACGTTCCTCAGTATGCCGAACACACACCCGCAGCATAACCGCGAGTGGAGTACACCCCACGCCGGCGAGATGGGATCCCGTCAAAGCCCTCTGCCGACGTCCGAGGGCCGTCGCAGTCCTAACGGTCGCCGTTCGTACCAAGAGCGCATCACTACCGTCCGCTTTCTTCATCCTTCGACGGGCGAGACGATGTGCACGAAGCTGAACCGGGTGCAGCGTACCAAGACGAAGCCGGAGAACGACGCGCAGTTGTGCGAGAGCTTTCTTAAAGGTCACTGTGACGCTGGCAACGCCTGTCCATTCGTTCACGTGCCGAAGCAGTACCTCTGGCGGCTGCTCCGTCCTCACGTCGACCCTTCGCTCCTTTTGTATTATCCGGGATTCAACATTCGCTGCTACACCCCCGACATGGACGTCTACTACGATATTCCTAGCGAGTTCATCTATCAGACTCGGGGAAGCGATCGCTACGTGGAGCTGTTCAACGACAACGGGGATAACTTCAAGGACAAGTGCCGTCTCTGCGTAAATCTGCAATCCCACGGGATGTGCGAACTGAACGAGGAGTGCGACGATATTCATTGCGCTGTCGCAGATCTTGATCGGTTTCCTCACATCGGCACCCACCGTGCGTCACGGGACGCGGTACTCAACTACGAACACATGCCTAGCGAGCTCGTGATCCGCGTCTACCAGCCTAACACGCCAGGTGATGGGGTGGACTACAGTGGCGATGACGTGCTGCGCACGGCGGGGGCCACGCAATACGAGGAGGCCTATCGCCTCGCCGGTGACATCCCCTCGCTCAAGATGCAGCATTGTGCCCACTTTCAGACGAAGAAGTTGTGCCGCATGGGGGATGGCTGCCGCTTTCTGCACGTGGTGTCGGTCGCCCTCGCAAGTCCTGCGCCGGAAGAGGAAGCTTCGATGCGATCTTCTCCGGCATCGGCGGCGACGCCCCCTCTTGCCTCTACGACGGGCGCGCCCCGCGTGACGGGTGCCTCCCCCACCTCCGCAACGAAGACTTCGTCGGTGAGGGGGTCGCCCTCTGGTGAGGGTCGACTCATCCTCGATGAGGACGCTGCAATGAATGAGGCGGCGGAGATGGCGGCGTTGGCGATGGCGTCGGAGGAGCCCGATTACATCGGCTCTGCCACGGATAACATGGCGACGGTGGGGGATGGCCCCAATGGAAGCGCGCAGAAGGACAACATCCACGCATCAGCAGCAGCGCCGCTACGGCAGTCACCGCAGCAGTCTTCACCGCCACCACCGCCGCAGCAGTCTTCACAGCCAGCACCACCACACGCATCCATCTACCCCTACCGCACGGTGTCTCTGTCGGCGGTGAATGGGCGGATATCACCTGTACAGTATCGCTCGAGTGGACGTCTGTCGCCGATCCGAGTGTTGGTCAGTCCCGATCAAATGGAAGCTGGATCTGCGCCGCGTCTCTCCCCTACATCTCCACCGTTTGGAGGAGGCACGGGAACACCAACGCAGCAGCCGCAGAGCCGCACCTCTCCAGTGCGTCGCAACAACCCATACTTCTATTCACCATCCTCCTCTACCCTCAACTGAAGAAGCTCGGCCACAAGAAGAAGGGCCTACGAAGAGAGTGGCGGTGCATGTGGGTGGTGGACTTCTTTTCCCCTCCCTCCTCCGTGTCTCTCTCTTTTTCTTCTGTCATATTGAAGTGCCCCCCCTTTCTCTATACACGCCCCACACACCTACGCACACATACGCAACCGCCTCTCACACATCGACGCTTTCGCCTTCCCTGCAGTGTCACCTTTTCGATTTGTTTACTCTTCCTTTTTTTTTCAAAGTTACTGGAACCGTCTTGACTGTTCTCTCTCTTCTGTTTTCCATCTTCTTCCTTTTCCGCAGCACTTTTCCTCTTGTTAATGGTGGTTTTTGCCCATTCTGGGAGAGGGCGAATGGGCGGCTACGTCTGCTCCTCGACGTTGTCAACCTTATGCCCCCCAAAATTTCTTACGTTCGTGCAACTTGCCGTCGCAAGCTATGCTTTTCCTCTTCTGAGGTCACGTTCCTTCCCCTCTTCCCCTCTTTACTTGCCCTCCTATTCTTGCTAGTGGACACATCCTCTCTCCGCCTCCTTCCCCCCTTCCGTGTATCTTCTGAATTATATATATATATATGTGTGTGTGTATTTTTATTTTCTTCCCCCCTTTCCCCCTTTATTCAGCAGGAAAACTTATGCCGGAGAGGAACAGGAAGGGGAACCCTTTAAGCCCCACTTTTTTTTTTCAAAGAGAGGAACAAACGAGTGTACATGAATTTTTTTTTACTCATATGCACTTGGATATTTACGCATGTTGGTGGGGAGTGCATCCTTACGGGTCTCTTCTCTCTTTTGTTTGTTGTGGCGTATGCTCATCCGCTCTCTCTTTATATATATATATATATATGTGGGCGTGGACAGTCTATCCACATGCACGCGCGCCCCCCTTTCCCTTTTAAACCTTCTCTCTAAGGATATGCCTACTGACCCCTACTTTGCACCGTTTCTCACATAACAAGTGACCGGGTGGCCGCTCAACACTCCATCCCTGTGTTTGTATGGGCTTGGGGGGGGGGTGCGCTCTCCTATACCCTGGCTGAAGTCGCCAGGCCCCTGAGAGGCGTAGTATTTCTTCTCCTGCTCCTTCTTTCTCCATTTCTTTTTATTTGTCGCGTTGACTTTCTTTCGCCTTTGCTGTCCCCTCTCCCCCCTTTTCTTCCTTCCCTCTTCCGCCTTTCTGCATGATCATTATGTGAATCGTGTTTTTTCTTTTACCTCCCCAACCGTCTCGGCGTGCGCCTCTTTACTAACCTCCCTCTCCCTCTCCCTCTCTCTCTCTCTATATATATATCCTTTCATGACGCACATCTCATGAGAACTCCATTTCGTGTCGCACGCGCCACACACCTGCCTATGCATGCCAATAAATGGGCGTCGACCGAGGGATCGAAGATGCTGGACATGAAAGGATTTTCATGCTGTATTTATTTTCCTGTTCCCCTCTGTTTGCACCGTTTTGCCCGTGTAGAGTTTTTATTGCCTTGTAGCAACGGGCGTAGGAACTTTGTACGCGTGTGCATATCTACGGTGTGACGGCGAAGGGGTGAGGAGCCGGTGATCCTCCGTGTAACTGAAATGCAGCGGAACTCTGGCGACCAGACGCTTCGCCGAATCTTACGGCTGCCTCTTCCATCCCCGTTTTTGATTTCTCCCCTGATACGTCTCCCGCTTTTATTTTTGTCCTCTTGCGAGGCCCAGCACCGTGTCCATCATCATCCGCGCTGCTGGCTTTTTTTTTGTGTCTCCGACTTTGTTGTCTCCCACCCCGAGGTGCGAGGTAGGCAGGTTGGCAGTGAAGAAAGGGGTTAGTGGGCTGGTGGTGGTAGTGGTGACGTCTCGCGTGCGGTGCAAAGGGAGGGTCTTCTCTCTCCCCTCTGCTTGAGATGCTCCTCTCCTGTGCTCCCCCTTCTACTCCGTCATTGAAGGGAGAAAAAGGAGTCTGTGTATGTGTAGGTAGATGTGTACCTTTCGAGCGGCGGGTGGGAACGATGGGGGGGGGAAGGAGCAAGGGGGGCTACGCTGCCGCCGTTTCTCTGAGCGATACGTAAGAAAGAGAGCAGCATGCTTTCGCAACAACAGCAGCAAAAACTGATATGGCGGCACGCTCTTTCCTTCTTGCTGACCTTGGAGAAGAGGTACCCCCCTCCTCTTCGATGGTCAAGCGCGATGCGGGATGCCAGCATTACATTCTAATATCTTCTCCGAAAAGGAAAAAAAGGGAAGAGCGAAAAGGTAAGCCGAGGGTTAACACACGCCGTTCGATACTGTTATACGACATGGATATCTTTTTTTCCTTCGCTCTTGGACACCATCGCTTCCTTTCTGCTTTCTTTCTTTTTTTCTTCTCCTTTGCTGCATTTTACCTCTCTTTTGGAATCTTTTGTGCTTCTTCTTCCCCTCCCCCTCCCCTTCACTTTTGCTGTTAAACCGTCATTTTTTGAAAGTCTCTGCGTTTCTTTTTGCGATGAAGTTTTTTTTGGGGATTATTTCTGCGAGGATGTAATGCGGCTTGATGCCTCCCCTTCCCCCCCTTTCTCCGCTTTCGAATGCGGCCCCACCCTCGATCTTATTCTTGTTCGCTCTCAGTTTGTAGCGCTCTCTGTTTCTTCGTGATCGCTCTCCCCTCATATGCCCTTTTCCATGTCTTGAGGGGTTTTTCTTGGGCGCTTTCGTTTCTTCAAAAAAAAAAATGATCTCTATCTTTTTCCCTTTTCTCGCCGCTTACTTCTTTCCTTCCTTCTCTCTCCGTTTCTCTTTCCCCCTTTCCCCATTACGTTGCTGCTTCTTTTTTTTTAATTCTTTCGTTTTAGTTGAAAAAAGTTGAGCTTGCTTTCTGATCTCATGTGAAAAAAAAAAGACACACAAAGGAGGTGGGAGAACGCATCAAAGCATTGTCTTCTCTTTTTTGCATCTCTCTCCGCTGTTCAGTCAAGACGGATTCTGTCTTCCTTGCGCGACGTCACTGGAATCCCATACACGCGATCCTTTTTCCTCTTTTTTGTTGCAGTTTTGCTTTCGGTGCCTTCGACCTCCCCCAAAAGAAAAAAATCCGTACTATAGCTCGCCCTTGTCTCTCTCTCTTTCTCTCTCAACATCACTTTAGCCCATTTATTATCCTGAACCAGACAGAGTGTTCAAGGAAAGAGAGATCGAGAGAATGTGGGAAAGGAAAATGTTCGAATGAATGGCTACACCAATACGTTATGTTACCTGGATTTGTGAGAAGGTGGAGGAGGAGTATGTTTCTCTCATTTTCCGTGTGCGCTGCATCGTCCCGACCCTCCACCACACAAAATTGCCATTTTTTCTCTCCAGTTGTTCTCTCCCCCCCCTCTCACTCCGTCATGTGCGTGTGTGTGCGCGTCACCCCTCTTTTTTTTATTTATTTCTTAACCGTTCCCTTCCCCCCCCCTTCATTCGCGTCTGCTTGACCATCAGCCCTCTGTTGACTGTCACGCCAGACTGCAGACGTTGAGGATCGTGCAGATGGACCTCTCCTCCTCGCTCGTGTCCTCACTTCCCTTTCTTCTTTCTGCTTCCTCCAATTCTCCTGTTCGTGTGTTTCTCGGTGAGGGGGGGGGGAGAAAGGGTCCTACCTGGCTCTCTTATCGGAAGGATCAGACTCACACTTTTCTCCGCGAATGATTCAAGTCGCGAATGGATTGTGTGGGAGAGGAGAGAGAGAGGGGAGAGAGAAGAGAGATCGCATTTGCACAGGAGATGCGCCCTTTGGAAAACCTCCTGGTTGGTGGAGAGCACTTCATGATTTACCACGGGTTTTTCAAGGAGGGGGGGGAGGTGCCCTTTCGACAGACTTCCGTTGCCGATTAGCCCATTCCCCTTCCTCCTTTTTTTTTTGATACCCCTTCGTTCTCTCCCAATACGTTTGCTTGAGAAAGGAGAAGAATGGAAGTAAGATGGAGAGGCCTCCCTCCCTCCCTCCCTCCTATTCCTTAAACACACATACACACACACACACAAACACAAAAGAAACGCAATCATGATAGTGACGGAGAAATTTTTTTGTTTCGTTGTTGCGGATGCGTTTTTTTTCTGAGGATGCCGGTGTCTCGAGAGGAGTGATAGCAAAAGAGGGCGATTACATCCACACGGGTGTGAATACAGTAAAATCCCTTTTTTCTTTTTGGAGCGAATTCTTTTTGCCATCCCTTCCGCTCCTCCCCATCCCTCCTCCTTTTCTTCTCTCTTTCTCACCAATCCTACACGTTTATACGTGTTGCCGCGTGTGATCCTGCTGGGCTCTTCCCGTTTCCTTTTCCGTGGGAGCGGATTCTTCGATCGTTCCTTTCGTACCTATCCTCCACCTCTTTTTTTTCTTCATATCTGAGGATCACGTATATATATATATATATGTATCATGTGTTACGGTGATTGATCTCAAGAGTTCCTCCCATTTTCTCTCCAGATTTGTTTCCTACGTGCATGTATATATGAGTGCGCGTACATGTAGTATCCTCTTCCTGATGCCTTTCCTCACTTTTTTTTCTCCTGGCGCCTGCTGACGTTAACGCTTCAGAGGATATTACGATGGTCTCCTGTGGGAGGAGTGGGAGAGGCGGACGAGACGCTGTTCTCGCATTCCCTTCTTTTCCCTTTTACGATGGCAAATCGATCGGCTTTGGGGTGGCGGTGGCGGTAGGGACAACGGGCACCCCACGTTTCTCCTTCCTCCTTCCTTCAGCTCCTCCCCCTCCCTCCCTCCCCCCTATCCGCACTCTCTCTTTCCTCCCATCCATGCGTGAGGGAGTTCACTTCCGCTTGGCTGATCGTCGTCGTTGTGTCGTTTGCCGAATATTTCTGCTTCCCCCCCTCCCTCTCCCTCTCCCCTCCTTCTCACTCTCTACCTTGATCGTTTGGGCTTGTGTAGATGACGAGTTTACTCTCGACCTGGTAAGAGGTGAGTTCGGTGTCTCTTCGTCTCTCAACGCACATTCTCTCCCCTCGTGGCGCCGAAGGCTTTCCTTCCCTCTCCCCTTCTCCCTCACAACGCTCTGGCAATTTTGTTCCTCCCCTCTTCGCGTGCCGCCCACACGGACGCGAGGAAAGGCGGAAGAGGGGGAGGGGTAAGAGATGTGTCGCCCATCTTTTTTCTTTCCGGTCTCACCTCTCTCTCTTTCTCCGGGAGTTTCACCACCACCTCGGTGTAGATAGATGGATATATCTTTGTATCTATACAGGTGTGAGAACTTCGTGATATGTATACCCTTGTGGGATAGAAAGCTGACCGGGGCAAGGGGTGGGAGCGCGTGGACTGCTCGATGATGCCACATCAACGTACATCGAGCCATATCGTGTGGGAGTGAGTGGACAAGGATTGAATAATGGGACGGTGGTGGCGAGGGGGAGGGGGGGAGAGCTGTGTTGCTTCTCCAAAGAAATCGAAAGCGGAACAGCACTCCAAAAATTTAATAAAATGATTTCTTTTATTGTGATTTTGTAGGGGGAAAGGGAGATAGGCATGGAGGAAACGCGAGCGAGAGAGGTAAATACATACATGGGATGTGTGTTCGAATGGCGGTGGCCGTGGTGGGAAACGCTAATGGACGACGAATATGATAGGCTGCGGTGAGTTCGCCAGTGCAGTTCAGCAAGCAAACGACCCCCCCCTCCTCCTCTAAAGTTGATTGCTTTTTTACGTGCGTGTCGTTGCCTGATCGGTGCCCCTCGACGGGTCGTGGCTTTTACGGGTGTGGCCGCTAGTCTGCCCATGTGCGGGAGCATGCTGCCACCTCGAACGAGGGGCCCTTGAGGGTGGAGAAGTGGGAAGCACCCTTGTGAGCGGAGCTTGCGGGTGGCGCAAACAGAGCGAACCACATAAATTTCTTTTGGTTGCTCTCTCTCTGTGTGTGGGGAGAGGCCTTCTATGCCTCTCCCCATGCGGCTTGTTCGATTCCGTCTGGATCTATCGATGTGTATACCGGTGTATCATTCGGAGGCGGCGCCCCCCTCCCCCCCTCCCATTCATAACGCCAGCACTTCATTTCACCACTGAAGATTATTTCTCACATACACCCCCCAGGAATGGATCATCTCTTCTTTTATGAGCGTTGAATCTCTTTTTTTATTTTTATCAGTATTCCTCTAAAAGGTTTCGTGCATCGCTGCTCTTTCTCTCTTCCTCTCTCACGCACGGGCCACGGAACTTCGAACGGAAACGCGACGAGTACCTGTTTGTGTATTCGGATACAAGTGTATAAACGGCATACATATCGATATGCACATCCATACATAATGGTCCTCCCATCCCCTTATGGGCGCGAAAGGGTGCGGTACGGAGAAAAAAAGAGGGAGAGAAAAAGATAGAGAGGAAGGGAGGGAAAGCGAAACAAACGAAACTATTTCTTTTGTATTGATGCTTAGAGAAATGGGAGTCCTTCATATCCCCGCCTCGTTCACCTTTTTTCTTGTGCTTCCCACCGTCTCTCTCTCTCTCTATTTGGCACAGAGGAGATTATCTTTTGTGTCAACTTCCTCCCCCCCCTCCTCCCATCCTCATCTTTGCTGCCCCCCTCACAGTTGCGTATGCTGTCGAACGTTTCTCTATAAAGGACCGAAAACAGTTCATGTTTGTGAACTTGCTGGGCTTCATTCTCCCTCCCCTCTTACGGTTGGGATGCGCGCCGCCTCTCTTCTTTCTCTCTCTCTCTTTCATTTCCTCTGTTCCGTAAAGCATCCTCTCCCTCTGTCTCCGTTCTTCTCTTGTGGATGTGTCGCAGCATGCTTGGTAGCTTGATTTCTTGTTCTCTGCTGTACATTAAACCTTTATTGCTTCTCTTTCTCGTCGCCCGTGAGGCGCAGGGGGAGGTGACGACGAGGGGAAAGGAAAAGACTGCCAACGTTGGTAGTGTGAGCGTCTGCTTCTTTTTTCTCCCCTTTCGCTTACCTTCCCGTAAGCCTTTCCCCCCCCTTTTTTTTTGTGTGTGGGGGGTTGGCCAGCTTTCGAGGAGACAAGCTGGTAAACCCAAACGGGCTCCACCCGTTCGACAAAGAATAAAAAACAAAAAGTGTCTTACTCTTCTCCTTGGGAATGTCCAGACAACATTCATGAAGTTCCTCCTCCTCCTCCTTCTTCCCTCTATTTCTTTCTGCTTTTCGAGCTCCTCCCACGCGCTAGCGTTTCTTAAGCAAGAAAGCCTCCGAAGCGGAGGATATGGTAAGACGCAGTGTAGGAAGGGAGGAGTCACTCTAGAGAGAACAGAAGATGGGTGAAGACGACGACATCTACACAAACAGTAATGACGACAACCAAAGCTGGTCATTTGTGAGGGCAGTGGTGGTCCCATCGCTTCCCTTTGTTTCTCTCTGCCTCGTTCTACCCTACTTGTGTAGACTAGTAAAACAATAGAGAAAAGAATAGTGCACTGCAGCTGCTTTCTCTCCTTTTGTGTGTTTTTCTCTATCGTCGCGGAGTCACGAGCGAGGAAAGAGTGCTCTTCTTCTTCCTCTGCCTCGCCTCTTTTTCTTTTCGTACGGGGACGAGAAAATGATCAGCGCTTTGAACATGAGAGATCCCCCTTTCCCGCCTCCGCGGTTGTCGCTCTAACTTTTTTTACTGTATGTTCCCTTCATTGGGATACGTTTCGGCTCGTATATATATATATATGTGTGTGTGATGTGCATCTGTGTGTGTATTTGTGCGAATCCCTTCTTTTTTTCCGTTTTGCGTATTCTCCGCGGTGATTTTAGGTTTTCGCTTTTTCTTCAAAATAGAAATATATATATATATATATGTGTGTGTGTGTCTTTGTGTGTGTGCGTGTGCGTCTTGTGAGCCTTTTGGGCACGTGCGGACGTCGTGGTGGTTTGTGGGAGTGTACTGTGAAACGCCTGAATTTCTCTCTCCTTTCTTTCTATCTCTCTCTCTCTATTGGTGTGTACATGCCTGTCCGTGTATAATTATGTGTGTGTCTATACAAAGTTTGCTGTGGGACTGGCACATCTACGAAAACAAAAGCACATTTACCCTTTCTTTTTGTTCAGATGTGACAGAAGATGAGACACACAACAAACAACCGACGATAAAGCACAGCACCGATATCCTGTAGAGAAAGTTGTGCGGAGATCAGTTATCTCTCTGCCTTTCAAGGAAATAAATCAGGAAAGAGAAGAATTCATTTTTCCTTGACGGGAAGAAAAGAGGGAAGGGGAGGGGTACACCCAGCGTACATCGAGCAGGACCTGCCAGGTGAGGGTTTGTCGAGTTTCGTGCGCATAAAGCGCTCTGGTGGCGGGGTTTTTGGGACATCTTCCATGAGGACTTCTCTCCTTTTTCCTCTATCCCTGTCTATTGCAGGGCCCCTTTCTCCGCCCCCTTGCCTTCCCGAAAGAAAAAAAAGCCTCGTGGGATGCCACGCATCTATCGTAGCGGTTGTCTTCATTCTCCCTTGAGGAAAAACCGCACGTGAGGTTTGTGCGTGTCGCTCCTCTTTCTTCTTGCTGGATGCCCTCTCTCTTCTTTTGTGGTGGCTGCATCACTCTGCTGCGCCATCTATTACTTTTCTTCCATCAACTTCACCATCTGCCGTCTCCTCGCGATTCTATCATCTTCACTTTTTCTTTACAAAACGATCTTTGAACTACTTTTGCTCGTTTTCTCTCCTTTAAAACTTTATTTTCTCTTTGGGTGATGATTGGGTTTTTTTAAACGTCGTTTGGTGTGCACAACAACACAAACTGACACTTCGACACACCTGTACACGCACACTCTCTCACACAATATATATATATATATATATATGTATGTATGTATTGTCACTACCACCGCCACGTGCCGACGCATCCTGGCACGAGTTTTGTGTTTTCTTTTTGTTGCGCATTAGCACTGCAGCCAAACGCACTCCAAGCGTCTGTCTTTCCACTATTTTAGCCGCTCCCATCTCTCTCTCTCTCTCTCTCTTACCGGAAGGGGTTTTTTATCGCAGGGATCCCAGAATCGTCTGTGCTTGAACCCCTCCTACTCCATTCATCCGAGATCCACAGAGCCCCTTTCCACCGTTTTCTGAGAACATACACACACACACACGCACACAAATATATACACATATATATATTTGCTGTTTAGGGTGTCATCAAGTTAGTCTCTCTCCCCTCTTCCCCCCCCTCTTCCCACTGTTGAGCGGCTCTTTTTTTTTCTCCTGTCGCTTCCCATTTACCTTCCTTCACCTTGCGAAAGTTGTTTCTTTCGAGAAATTTTTTCCCGCTCGGTGTTACTGTCGCGTCAGAGTATTTTTTTTTGTTGGCTCTTTCGTATGTTGTGATCTCCGTTCTACTCCATCCCTTTCCCTCTTCTCCTTCCTTTTCCTTTTTGCTCTCTGAAGAGACAAAAAGAAACAAACAGATCACACGCGTTAACGCCCACTAATATATATATATTATCGCTTTGAATTCTCTTCAACCATCTGTTGCCATCTCTGGCACGTTGCTAGTCTTTGTTGTGCTCCACCCTCTCTTTCTCCATTTTCGTTTCTCTCTCTGCGCGTTTTTGAATTTTCTTCTTCCCCTTCTCCCCTTTTGTGCTCCCCAATTATCTCAGCCTTCTTTCTTTTTTTGGCGCTTTACCCCCCCCCCCCCCCTCCGTTTTCCCTTTCCCTTCCCTGCGAGTGTTGTCTCTCTCTCTCTCTCTACCGTTTTTCCTTTCGTTCTCTTTCCTGCTCCCCCTTTTTTGAGTTTTTATTCGGTCGCATCTTCGGCTCTGTACGTCTCTCCCTCTTTTCCCTTACACGGTTTTTGTCGCCCTTCCCCCCTTCCTTTCTCTCTCTCCCCCTCCCGTTCCTTTCTTTCCTCTTTCTCTACCCCCTTTCTTCTTTCGCTTTTTTGTGTGCGTGTGTGTTCTTGGTTTGCTTCGGCTTCGGAGACTCGTCTCTATCGCTCGATCCTCTTCGTGTGGGTCGTTTGACTTCTGTATCACCCCCCCCCTTCTCCCTCAATTGTTTTTTTTTGTGTGTGTGTTGCGGAGTCGCCTATTTTTTATTTTATTTTCACTTTCCAGCTCGCTTTCGTTTCTTTCCGCTCCTCGTGTGTGGGGCGTTTGCCTCCTCTGCCTTGACACGATTTCCTGCTCTGTTACTGGAGTGTAGCCTCTTTTTTTTTCATCGATATATATATATATATATATATCTGAGCACAAGCTTTTTTCTTGTTGGACTCTGAAAGGTAGCGTTTGACTTGGGTGTGTATTGCCGTTGTATTTCCTTTTCTTCTACCCGTCTCTCTCTCATTCACTCAATTTTTTTTCGAAGGATCGCTTGTTTTTTTTTCTATTCTCTCCGGTTTATCCCTCGCCCCCCTTCTCCTCCCTCTCTCTCTCTCTTTCCGTTTTATTTGTTTAATTTCTCGCTCTTATCACCCTTCCTCCCCCTCTTTTTTGTCTTTCCTTTCCCGTTCCACCCGAACAAATGCTGCCGATGGACATCGCTCACTCTGGAAATCAACAGATGGTGTATCGCAACAGCCAGCCTTCTCAGCAAGTGCAACATCCACAGCAGCCACAAACGATGTTTTCCTCTCAGTACGGTTATCAGCAGCAGCAGCCGTCGTACTTGGCGTACCCGGGCGCGACGGGAGCCAACGCTGCTGGGAAAGGGGCAATGAATTTCATGCAACAACAGCAGTACATGCCATCGCAGTCCGCGCAACAGCAACAACAACAGCAGCAGCAGATGTTCTCCTACGGGTACGCGGCCCCGCAACAGCAGCAGCCGCAACAACATCAGCCGCAGCCGCAGCCGCAGCCGCAGCCGCAGCCGCAACAACAGCAACAACCGGGTCCGCAGTACATGACTTCTCAGATGCCACCTCCACCTCCGCCGATGCAGCCGCAGACCATGCGCTACCAGCAACAGGGAAATAACAACAGCACGAACAATTACATCGGCGGCGGCAGCATGGGGCCTCACCCGCGCTACTTCGGTGGCCGTGGTCGTGGTGGGGCACACAACGCGTACGGAAACCAGTTTCATCGGCAGGTTCACAACAACTACTTCTACAATCAGCAGCACCACTACAGCAGCAACAATGCAGTCCCCGAGAAGACACCGACGGTGCACCTCCTGCACCCCGACACGAAGAAGATCATCAGCGTGAAGTTGAATCGCATCTATAACACCATGGCCGACATTAACCCCCAACTTCAACACCAGCAGACCGCACAGCAGCAGAGCCAGATTAACTCGACGAGCAACAACGTCAGTGGGACGGAGCAGCATGCGGCAGATCCCCAACGGAATGATAATGCGAAGGAGATGGGTGATACCACAACCGCGCCGAGGTTCGACCCCAAGACGACGAAGCTGGTGCTGTGCCTGAACTTTCTCAGCCCGAATGGCTGCCTGCACGGCAGTGGATGCGACAAAGTTCACATCGCCGGCCTGGAGTACACGTGGCCGCAGATTGAGGCGACAGAGATGAAAAGGGATGGCAAGAGGGCGTACGCCGCCGGTTTCTTTGTGCGCTGCTACGACCCAACGCTGACCCGCTATTACAAGGTTCCATCTGAGTCGGTGTACGTGACGAAAGGAAGCTCTGAGTACGTGAACATGTTCAATGACCACGGCGATAACTTCAAGATGAAGTTTAAGTTGTGCCCCAGCGTCGTCGATCATGAAAGCTGCGATAAGGGGGAGGACTGCGAGGATATCCACTGTGCCGTGACCGATCTCGAAACGGTACGGGAGAGCAGCGCGAACGCCACGCACATCAACAACCGTGAGGCCATGTCGGATGTGCCGCGGCTCCCCGCCTCTATGCGGGTGCGTGTGTTCAACCAAAACAGCATGGATACATGGCACGACTACCCGGGCTCGAGCGTTCTGATGACCGAGGGAGCGAAGGCCTACCAAAAGCAATACGAGCAGGAGAGCAACACGGTGCCTACGCGGAAGCGCATGCAGCACTGCGCGCACTTTCGCTTGAAAGATATGTGCCGCCTTGGTGAGTCTTGCCGTTTCCTGCACGTACTCCCCACGGATCAGGAAATCAAGGAACGGAAGGAGAGTGAGACAGCGGCGGCGGCGGCGAAGGCGAGGGAGGATGATGAGAAGGCGATGGGCTCATTCGGCCCGGTCGACGCGTGAGGTATAAAGCATGACAAGAAACAACTCTCTTCCAACGAAAACGATCATGTGTGAGACAAAGTAAGCGAACGATTACGACAGCAACAACAAAAGGGTGATCACGGCGGAGAAGGGGGGAAGCGCGAGGCAAAAGACTTTGAAGGAAACGGCGCTGCATATATATATATATATATATATATAGATATATCCATGTGTGTGTGTGTGGACGTGCAAGCAAGCATTTATATATATATATATATGCCCAGAACTCTGTTTGAGTCTGCATGACCGTTTCTATTCTTTTTTTGTACGACTGCCTCCCCCTTTTTTCTTTTCACTCCGCCTTTCCCGAAGGCCTTTCATTTCTCGTGCTTGACAAGCGTCCGGGTTGCACGAAACTGGAGTGAAAGGGTGACTGGCCTTTTTTTACTTATGCTCCTCCCCCTCCAGCATATTTCTATTTTACACTGCCTCCCCTCTTTTTTCCCTCTTCTCCCGTTGCAACTGTTTCAAGCGTTGTCAAAGACGTTACAGGTTTCATCTCCACGTGCGGAAAGCTTTTTTTTCGAACATTTGTATCTTATTTCGCGAGAGTTGGCGTCTCCCCCAGCGTCGGTGCGACTTACTGTGTTGGTTCATGCTGGGCGCACCATCGAGGAAGCCGCGCCTCGTGTTGTAACCCCGTGATCAAAGCACGTCGAAGGAGGTGTCAACTTAATTTTTTCTTTTTTTTAGTTTTGCCGCATCGTCGCAGGCGCTCCCCTTTTTTCTTTTTATTTTTTCGCCTTTCCATCTTTTGTGTGTTCCTTCGCTCTTGCCGTTATCTGCTTCTCTCTCACCCCCCCTTTTCACACAAAGCGGTGAAGAGAGTCGCGTCGCATCCTCCAATGCGATTGGCGGCATGCGGCGAGCTGCCCCCCCCCTCTCCCTTTCTCGCGCTCTTCTCTTGAAAAAAAATGAGCAAGTGCGTGCGAAGAGGTTAACAGAATATGCCGCTGCTCATTCGTAATGTATTTTTCCCCTTCCTTCCTTTCTTTATTTTCTTTCGTTCCGCTTTTTTTTTGGTTTCGATCTCTACAAAGGCACTCTTCGCGCACCTTCTACTCATCTTTGCCTTTTCAGATTACAGTTTCCTCTTTCACCCTTCTCCCTCCCCTTCCCAAACGTCTGCCATACGTACCTGAAGCGCTCTGTGTCTTTCTTTTTCTTCCTCGCAGTTTTCTCTCTCCTTTCAGCCCTTCTCTTTCTCGACGCTGCACTGCCCCCCTCCTCCTCCTCCTGCTCCTTCTCCCTTTCTTCGCGTGAATCTCTTCGTTTACTTCATTTTATCTCATTCCCGTCCCCCTACTTCCCTTTGACAATTCATTACGCACAGTTTCTTCTCTCTCTTTCCCTCTCTTGCTTCCTCTCGCCTCTCGCTCCCTTCGCTTTTTTTTAAAAATGGGGTTCTCTCTCCCTCTCTCGCTAGTCCCTTCCCCGAATTTTCATCGTTGTTTTGTTTGGGTGTTGCTTTCACAGGCTAGCTGGCTTTTGATATTCCTGAGAGACTCCGCTGCAGCGCACGGAAGCCCATTGTTCTCTCCCAGCATGCTGCGAAGAGGCGTGTGGTGTAGGCTCCGTTGTATGGTGGGATAAGAGGGAGGGGAGCTCACCCTTCTCTCTTTTTCATTTTTATTGGGAACACTGGGCACCAGAGGGCTTTTTACCACTCGCCTTATCCCCGTCTTCTGCCTCTCTCCCCTCCACACACACGCACACACACACACACACATTTATATATTTATATATACCCACATTCGTAAGAAAGAGGCCTAGGAGTTTCTGTGTTTCTCCCCCTCGGTAACGCGCATGGAGGACGGAGAGGAGGAGGAACAGAGGAAGCATATAAAAAGAGAGGGATGCGGAGAAGGAATTCGTGTCAACTCATGTAGCTCTCATGGCGGCGGAAAGGGTGGCGGTGAGGGGGCGGGGGGGGAGAGAATGCGGAGTGGAGAGGGGCACAGCACGCTTCTTGTAGAGGTGTACGTGTACGTGTCTCTCTCTGTCTACAGACACGCAAAAAGAGGAAAGGAAGAGACAGGTAGGCTGGAGCGCGGCAGGTCTTCCCGTTCTCTATCACATCGGGAGAGAAGTATCCGCCACATCAAAGCAGCATTGCCCTCCCCCCTTCCTGTGCCCTAACACAAACACGCGAGCTTATATACGTACGCCGCTAGACAGGCACATCTATACTTTGGTGGGATATATATATATTTCCCTAGGTGCTGCATACGCTTCTTTCTTACCTGCGACCCCCCCATCCAGACGTACACACACACACACGAAGAGCGAGAGACCCATACAGTGATTTTTATAAAAGAAAGATAGGTGTGCTTTTTCATTCTCTTTTTATTTATTTAACGGAGGTGGGTGGGTGGATGTTTAAAAAAAGGAAGAAGGAGGACGAGGAGGTAGGAAGCAACTCGCCAACGGAAATGTGCTTCTCCTTGCACCATTCTAGTTCCCCCCCTCCCCGCAAAGTAGCAGAAATACCTTTTCTTGTTTCGCTTGAAAATTGTGTTCCTCTCTCTTGCTTTTTCTTCCTTATGTGCGGCAGAACTTTACCATTTTCTCTGTATTTTCTTTTTTTTCATCGCACATGCCTTTCCTCCTCTTTGTCTCCATCTTCCGTTCCCCCCTTGTCTTTCCTCTCTTTTTCACGTTGTTGCGGTTTTTCAGAGCCGGAGTAGTATTGCCTTGGCCTGAAAGAAGGCACTCACAACGCAGTGCAACAGAGCGATTGGTCCGTATCTATCTATTCATGTATTGTCTGTGCTTGTGTGTGGCGTGTTTGTCCATATGTCCCGGAGAAGAACAAAAAAATATCGATAGCGTCTCTCTGCCGCTTTTTTTCTGATAACGGCTCGGTGTGGGATGCGTTTGACAAACCGCTGTTACATCCTTTTACCCTATCGGCGTCAACACACTCTCTCTGTATCCTTCTTGTTTTCCTCTCGGTTTTCCTTTTTTTTGGCTCATACCGTCTGCCCATCCCCCCCCTTTCCTCTCTCTCTCTCTTTCTCCTTTAGTGCTACTCTACTCGCTTATCTTGGCCTTTTACGTTGTCTTTTATCTTTTTTTGATCGAGTTCCTCCCCTCTCTGTCGAATCGCTTTTTGTTTCTTTCTCTCTCTCTCTCTATCTCTGCCGTTAACGAGTTTGATGACATCTCCTCTTCCCCCCCTTTTCTCGCGATAGCTTCCCGAGGTGTCTTTCCCTTTTTTTGGTCGTCTTCCGTTTTTTCTGCCCGTTTCGCCGGTTTCGTTACGATTCACTTCGCGGTCCTCGCTTCTTTTTTTTAATGGTGGTGGGCGGGGATGTGAGTCAGGCCTGCTGTGTAATGCTCCTTCTCCGAATATCTCAGTGCTGACGTCACCAGAGAGGTGAAGCGGTGTATCGGTGGCAAGGACCTTTTTTTATGTGCGTGTGGGAGAGTACGAAGTCGTTTGATTTTTTTCGCTCCCTTCACAGCCCAACCAACGGTAGAAGGGGAAGAGGGCAGGCCAGGGGGGGTTTTCATTGAGTTTTTTTTCTTGCTTTAGAGATGCTCCGGCCGATACTTTCTTTTTTTTTTCGCGTTGTTTCTGTAGCGCGGCTCCCACTCGTATGGGCTTTTCACCGTTTCCCACGCGCTTTATTTCCAATTCATTTCTCACTCTTCGCCTCTTTTCTCTCTATACATAGGAAACACTCTGGATTGCTTTTTCACTTTCTTGACGTGTATCTTCAACATCGAACACAGCAGCAAGGCCACCAAGCAGAAAGAGGGTTCTTCCCTTCCCCCCCTCCCCCCCCCCCCAAAAAAAAAAGCAAAGGAAAACGCCAAAAGGAAGCTTAGGCGAGTGTTGAGTGGGCCAAAGTGTGCTTTAACTTCTCCCCACCATCTTTCGTATTCGCTCTCCCCCTTCCTCCCGTTGTGTGTCGGCGAGCCTCCCCACCAATCAAGTCGATTGATCCCCGCTGTTTGCCTTCTTTCTTTATTTTATTTGTATACAGAATTTCGAAAGGCACGCTCAAACCAGTGCGTTGGGAGGATCTCTGTTCCCTCTTCCCGCCTTCCCCTTCAAAAGAAAAAGAAAATCGTTTCTTTCTGCCTCTCCCCCCCCTTTCCATCTTCGCCCCTCCTCCTCCTCCTCCACCCGTCCGTTCACTCCCGTTCTTGTCTGCTTCGTGTTGTGGAGGAGGGGGGGGGGTCGACGACCTCATAATGTGAGAGTGCTCTTTTCTTTCTTCTTTTTGCAGATATATTTCCCAAATTTTCGTCGAAAGGCCCTCAGCCGTCTTCCTCTTGCCCCTCACCCCCCTTTCCCTCTTCTCCATGTAATGAGAGGATCGAACCAACCGCTGCTCGAAGCTGTATCTCCCTCTTCTCTTCCTCGACATGGAGACGACCATAGCAATCGCTATGCAGCTCTCTGTGCAGCGAAAAAGAAAAGTAGAGGATACAAATACAGCAACAACAGCACCCCCCGCATGCACACACACACAAAAAAGGGCGAACTTGTCTTCCTTTCGTTACCCTCCCCTGTGCTTTTCCGGCCTGTTCCTTCTTTAAAAAAAAAAAACACCCTTCCTCTCCCAATGTTATTGCTTGTGTTTACGTGCCCATCCACTCTTTCCCACCACCCCTTTTTCCCTCTCTCTCTTTTTTTTCGTCTTGTTTCGCTTTCGTTTTGTTGTGCTCTCGCATTATTCGTTTCTCTCGCTCTATCCCCCCCCCCCTCCACTCGCCCGTCTCTCCCCCCCCCTCTCCCTCCACTCGCTCTTTCTGATCTTTTCTGTTTGATAATGCAGCTGCTCGCCTTTTGTTTTGCACATGATAGGAGTGGCCGTGTCTTGTGTTTTTGTGGGGGGAAGGTAGGAGGCTTCCTGAAAGAAAATATTTTGCCCTCTTTCTATATTTCCCTTCCGTTTGTGGTCGTCTTTAAGCTGTACGAGTCGCTTCAAAATCTCAAGCGCATCTTCCTTTTTGTTTTTTCCCTTTGCCTCCCCCCCTCTACTTGTCATGTTCGAGTTAGTAAATCTATATTTATATATGTTGTTCCCTTCCACGGGTTCCTCTAGCCTTGGGCAACGTCTCTGGGCTGCTCTCCCCTCTGGATTTACTTCCTTTTTTTTTCGCTTCTCTTCTGCCGCTTAGATCCTCTTTCTATTTCAAGGCCATCTCTGCGTTTCATACGCCCGCTGCGACCCTAGTGTTTCTCCAGATGCAATGAAAGGGGAGGGGGAGCGAGAAAGACAGAAGTGTGCCATTGTTAAAAAAAAACTCCAAGTGCTTTGCAGAAAAG
Source organism: Borovskyia barvae (assembly GCA_030849085.1). Lineage (NCBI taxonomy): Eukaryota > Euglenozoa > Kinetoplastea > Trypanosomatida > Trypanosomatidae > Borovskyia > Borovskyia barvae. The sequence continues at coordinate 40,532 of JASAOM010001092.1, read as the reverse complement.
ATCGCCAACGAGAGGCTACGCACGAGAGCCGCCAGTGATTCCCCCCCTTTTTCGGAGGTTTTTTGTTGAGTGGCGAGGAGGGGGAAGCGTAAAGAAAGGAAAGTAAATCTACAATCCTCCCTCATTTTTTTTCTTTGCCGAAAACACTCTGGCAGACTTTTCTATTTCCATCTAGGAAGGCGCCATTCCTGGCCTCAGCGATCTTCTCTCCTTCCTGGGCTTTTTTCTTTCTCATCCCTCCACTGAATTTCCTGGCAAAAAAATGGATGGTGCACACACTGTTGTAGTGGAATAGGGTTTGCGACCGGTAGGGGGAGGAGGGAGCGGGAGGGAGGGAGGGGCGGGGGTTGGCAGCTCTCTCAAAATGGCGTGCGCTACATATATATATATATATGCGTGTGTGTTCTGCCCGCTACCCCACCCATCACCTCTCTCATGGAGTCTTCCGTGCTTTTCACTTCCCTGTCAAATTGTGTTCCTCCGCTGGTACCTACGCGGCCGCTTTCTCTCTCCTTCTCCCGCCCCCTTCTTCCTCTTCCTCCTCCGCCGCGCCTATGGAGTTTTCCCTGTCGCGTGTGAATGGCGTCGGTGATCCTCCTCACGCCGAGGGTGGATGGCGCGGTGGTGCAGAGGATGACGAGACAAGACCAGCAAAGAGGAGGGGGTGCCACGGCCCGCAAACTACGTGTGCTTCGTTTTGATGCATGGATCCCTCTGATGTGCGGAGTGGTGGTGGTGTGTGCGGGAGATGTGTCTCACAAGGCTTCTGAGAAAAAGAAAAACAAGATGAGCAAAAACAGCGAAAAAGGAAAAGAGTTGTGGCAGAGGCCTGCAGGCTCACCTGCGTCCCCCCCTTCCCCCTTTACATTCACAGCTGCTGTGACTTTCTCTGTTTCTGCAGAACTGTTCCAGCATCGGGTGTTTCGTCGAAGACTGGGGAAAAGGTGGTGACGGTGGGGTGTCGATGCGCTTTCCCATTGCTCCTTTTCAATCGCTTCCTGTTGGTGCGGCTTCCGCGCCCTTCCTGACCCTCGGCGCTTGCTTTTTTTCTCGTCCGCGCCACGAGGAATTGCACGACGGTGGTAGCGGAAAGCGGGCTTACTACTGGCGGGCTGTACCACGGGACTTTAATGCCAACAAAAGAGAGGAGAAACAGCGAGGAAACCGAGTACTCGCTCTCAGCCCTCGCATAAAAAATTTTTTTTCTCTACTCTCCACAAGGACAGTACGGAACATTCGCTTCTTCTCGGCCTCCATCTTTAAAAATTAGTTTCGGCCTCCATCGTTTTTAGCCATCGCGAGGCAATGGAAATTCCGATTTTTTTTATGTTTGCTGCGGTGCCCCTGCGTCACCCGTGTCGTGGGGCGCTCAGACTTCGTGACGAATCTCCATGCGTTGTTAAGTGGTCTTCCTTTTTCCCGTGTCTTCTAAAAAAAAAGAGGTGACTCAGCAACGTTATGTTTTTTGGCGCTTCTCCTCGACTTCATGCGTGCTCTCTCCCTGTCTCGCATCATCTTCAACGCTTTTCGACACTAGCACAAGCGAGAGGTTCGTCTGGTAACTGCGTCCCGCCCACTCTCTTCTTTTTTTCTTCCTCTACGAACGCCTTCCGAACCTGATCGAGTTTCCTTCCGTCTTCTCATCTTCCTTTTTTTCTTTTTTGTACATGTGCATGGACAACAACTCGGACAAAAAAAGGAGGTGAGTTATATCCAACGCTGAGGTTGTTTCTCCAGCAAAGAAGTGGCGCGGTGGGGTCGGGTAGGGTGGGTGGGGGGGGCGGGGGACGGAGAGCGAGAGGGTCCAAGAGGCGAGATAGAGGGACTCCCCCCACGGCGGGGCAGGAGAGGGTGTCACGAAGGGGGGGGGAGGGGGGAACATAACGGATAACCATAACAGCTGCGTTGCAGACGGTTAGGGTCGACCGCTGTGGTTGCTCTTTTAGAGAAACATGCCGCTTGCATGCTGATGAGGTCCTCGTCCGCTGAGTGTGTCGAAAAGAGGATGATAAGACGAAGGGGCAGGGACTGCTCCTTCGTTCCCTCCTTCGCTTCTCTTAGCACCTTGGACTCTCTCTCTTTTGTTCCCCTTCCACCCTTCGTTTGTGTCCCCCTCGTAAATCTTCTCATGGTGTCCTTCCTCGTATGTCAACAGCTTTACATGGAAGAGGCACCAACTCTCGTCATCTCTCGCTTTCTTTGTATTCCCCCACCTCCATTCAGCCTTGTGTCTGGTCTGCCATCGTTCTCAACTTGATTGGGCCTGCTACACGATCATCACCGCATCCATTTTTTTCTGTCCCCTCTCTGTCCTCCCTATCCTGTGATTATTTCTCTTTGCCAATTCTACTTTCCTCCCCCCCTCTTTCTCTCCCTAAAAGGTATATATATGTGGGCATCTTTCCTCTTCTCTCCTCTCTTCGTTTTTGTTGCTTTCATGGGCTGCTGGGGACGCGGTTGTCCTCCTTCCCTTGAGGGAAAAACAGCCTTCTCGAGTGTTGTCTCTCCCCCCCTCTGTTTTGAAACGGTGGCAAACCCCTCTTCTGGTTTAGTTTCGTTTCTTCATTTTCACTATAAAGAGCTTTATGGCTACCAGATGCGTTCTTGAATGTTTTTTTTTGTAATGCTTCACACGTGCCTCCGCTTCAGGCAGCTGTTGTGTCCCCCTTTGCGTTTTCTTTAGTAGGGCTCCCCCCTTTCTGCCACTCCCCTCTTACGCAACAAAAAATCTACAGTACTGGACGATGTACGTATATATATATATATATAAATGTGTCTTTATCTTACGCTCGTGTGTTTCGTCTTCCTTCTTTTCTCTTCTTGTTGTCTTTCAAACCTCTTTCCCACCCTTTTTTTCTTCGTGTCGCACTCCCCTCTCCTTTCATCTTTGTGAGCTCCATTCGTTCTCTCTATGGCGTCGCTCGCTTTTCCTTCGGTTCTGCATTTCGCTTTCCCTCACTTTCTCTCTCTCTCTCTCTCTCTGGGGTTTGCTCTGTGTGCAATTGCAGATGCTCTTGTGAGGAAGACTTTTTTCTCTCCCCATTCCTCTCCCTCGCGTCTTACCAACACGCAAACGTAGGTATCGACTCATATGTTGTGAGTCTGAGGAGGAGGAGGAAGAAGTCGGAGGAGGGTGGAGGAGGCCTGCCATGGCGGTGGCGGCGCTCCCACTACTCCCCTCCCCCCCGACCCTCCCTTTTCGCTCACTCCCTTTTTTTACCCCTTTCTTCTACGCCGGAAGACGACATATACGAGTCCCTCTCAAGGGCGTCTTCTTTTTTTTTTTGGGGGGGGGGTTGGGGTTGGGGAGGAAAAGCGGGGCACCTGACCGCTCCGGCGTACCTCGGCGCATCGAATTGCACGATGCATTGCTCAGTGGAAACCACCACCACTCATAAAAGGTCCACATTTCACGCTCTCCTCTTCTTTCCGTTTTTCTTTTTTCCGAGCCGCTCTTGTGCTGTCGTAGGAAAGCCGATAGAAGAATGCGGAAGCGCCATTGCCTGCCGCTGCCTCTCCGTATCTCATCTTCTCCCCCCCCCACTCCTGCGCATCCGCAGAAAAGACGTTCAGATAATCAGGAGGAGGAGGAGGGGAAAGGGAAGAGGAATAACGTGGAAAAAAGATGGTGGATGCGTCTCTACGGCTGTATTTCTTTCGTTTTGTGCCAGCTGCTGTTTCTTATTTCGTGTTTTTCTTATTCCAGAGCCGCTCTCTGTCCGCGCCTCCCCATTTTTGTTTTTTGCGTCTCCCTTTTAGCTGTCGTAGTACGCGTGCGTTTTGCACGTTTGGGATTGCTTCGGCTGGTACCAGCAGTTCGCCTTCTCTCTCTCTGCCACTTTTTTTTCGCTTCAAATTGCTTCTTCTCTCAAACTTATTCGTTTTTTTAATTTTCACGTGGTCCTGCTCACATGGGACTGCGACATCATTTTCGATATACTTGCAGGAGTGCCACCATCGCCTTTCGACCCTTTTTTAGTTTGAGTTTCACTCGGTGTGTCGTTCTTCTCTCTTCCAGTACTTTTCCTCTTTTCCTCCGTTTTTACTTCTTTCGCCCACCAAAACTGATTTTGCACCTCTACGAGACACCCAGTCCGGAGAAAGAGGGGACAAGATAAGGGCGAAGATAGAGCTCGTGGGTCGCGATGAGTTGGAGGGGGGGGGACGCTCGGTACACAAGAAGCACATGGGGAGGAAGCCGCTGCGGGTGTCACGGGAAGGTCTTTGAAGTTGCGTTCACGGAGGCATCTTCCGTCACTCACGTTTCTCGTTACGTCTTTTTTCCTCCTCTGACTTCTTCACTCGTACCCCCCTTTCTACAGAGAGACGGGGACAAGGCCAACGAACGAATCTTCCAGCCTGCGCTCCGAAAGCGTCTTGACTCACTCCTAAGCGACAGCAATTGATTTATCTTCCGTCTCTTTCTCACAAAAGAGAATACGGAAAAGAGGGGGGGGGGTGTCTAACGAAGAAGAATATCCCCTCCCCCTTTTCTTGTGCTCCGTCGTTCTGTCCCCTCCCCCCTCCTCTCTCTTCCTCTTTCCCAGACTGCACGCGTGACGCGGTGTGATTACTTCCCTCTAGTTTTTGTTTCTATCAGGGCTCTTCTACCTTTTTGTTTTCCCTCCTCCTCTCTCTCTCTCTCTTTCCCTCCGGAAACGTTGGCTAGTGTCGTTCCCCTTCTGTTGTTTGTGTGGTTGTTCCTTTCCCCTCTTTTTTTGTTTTCTCCTTTCACTGCGCTTCATTCCCTCGTTGGGTTCGCCCTTTTATGTTTCGATTTTTTTTCATCGATGCGTCGCGTCTCACGAGCCCGCACCGCTAACCGATTCTTTTCATGTGATGCACCCTTTTCCCCCTCAGTTTCTGTGCTTTCCTCCCTCGGTCGGACCGACGTCTTCACAATTCTTCACCCGAACATGAGGAGAAGCGAACCATTTGAAAAAAATGGCGGAAGGGTGTGCGACAGCGCGTGTGTTGAAATGCGGAAGGAGTTTTTCCATTGAAGGGTATATATATGTATATATATATGCTTAGTTTCTTTGTGCGTGCCTCAGCGATGGCTGCAACAATGCCAACACACATATATATTTATATATTTCTCTCTCTATAAATGTATGGTGAGAAGTAGGAAGGATTATATATATATATGAGATAGAGCATTCAAGATCACGGAAGATAAACATTTTTTTTTGGGGGGAGGATACAGTCCGTCCGATTACACACACACACACACACACACAGACGCAGACGTAGACGCGTCCTCCCCTTTTTGGATAGAGGGCTCAATGTTGAATTTCTTTGCTTCCCTTCCCCCCATCCCCTCTCTCCCTTTCTCTCTCCCCCCCTTTTCCTTCTCTCGTTGATTTGGCCGAGGTGGCTTCGTCTTTTTTTCTTTTTCTTGCTCCTCCTCGAGGTTGTCCTTGAGGCATTTGATGATGATAGTGGTGGTGCTGGCGGCGGCGAGGAAAGAAAACAAGGATAATTATGTGCGGGTAGGTTGGAGGGAATCCTGGGACGGGAGGCGTGAAGGCCTATTTTCCTTCATGGCTCGCGCTTGATATTTCTCTTCTCCCATGAGTTCCTCGCCCTTTTTTTTCGTGTTTTCGTGATGGTCGAGTTGAGGCGTGCGTAACGCTCTCGCTCTCTCTCTCTCTCTCTCTCTCCCTCTGTCGCTGTGCATGTGAGGGAAGAATTGCATTTATTTGTGTGGCTGAGATGGGGGTGTTCGTGCATTTTTAAAATATGTTTCGTTAGCCGAAATCGTATGGACTAGAAGAACAGGTCTACTTCGGTGTTGCCATTGCCGTTGCCCCAGCTCCGGCGTACGCACCCCCTTTCCTTTCCTCCCCTTCACCGATGTGGTGACCGTGGATGGGCAGGCCGTCTTCCCGCCCCTCCTCCCCTCCCTACTCTAACTTCGTACTTGAAGGCGAGGTGACCTTTCAGGTGACCTCTTTCTTCACTCCCCCCCCTCTGAACGAGCACTTCGCGGTGTGTGGAAGGGTGTAAGAGGGACACACCTCAGCGAAAGGGAGGGAGGGGTATAGAATGCCGCTACGGGTGAAGAGTTCGGAAATGCATTACACACGGTGAGTGTTTGTGGATGCCACAGCTGCCACATCGGCTTCAACAGTGGCTGGCCCGGCACGTAGAAAGTGGAGGAAGAGGAGGAGCCGAAAGCTCTCGGCTTCGTGAAACCAACCGAAGCCCTGGAATGCAACAACAATGAAAGAGACGAAAAGGAAAGGGGATAAGAAAACTTTTCTCTTCGCTGCTTTGCTATTGTGAGATATCGCGAAAACTCTCTTTGCTCTTCTCCCTTGACAAGTTCTAGATGCTTCATTTTCTGTCTTTTGCCCCAAAACCGCTACTCCCTCTTTTTTCCATACTCGCTCTTTTCTATCCTTTCATTTTTTTTAGCTCCTCACTGGCCTGTCGTTCGTCACCCCGATATCCCCTTCTCTCCACACATACTCGCTAGGCGCGAAAAGCAAAATATTCACGTTTTCTCTGCATATCTCGCCCGTTCACGTCTCTTCTTCTTTGTCATAATCCCCTTTTCATGATGTTGCGAAATACTCAAATATACATTTCTTGTGTCGCCTGCCTTATCCCCCCCTTCCCTACCCTTTTCTTCCCTTCCCCCCGACGCTCCATCCGTCACGCAGCGAACACGCTGTGGCTTCCTTCACATTTGCTGAAGAAGAGCGTCGCAGTGATTTTCAGCACCCATCTGAAGACACGAAGAAGCGAGATACACACGTATCTATGTGCACCTATATGTGGATGAACCATGCCGGATATGTACACGGACAGAAGTAACATCGAAGTTCTGATCCCTTTTTTAAAAATTACCGGAGGTGAGGTGGGACCGCGAGGAAGAAGAGTTCCTCACTTCAGAAAAGCGTATTGGACATCCCCTCGTTAAGCGGAAGGGAGGAGAAACCATTCCTGTATGGCGGTGGTGATAGGGTGGCGCAAAAGGAATTCTGTAAACAGAAAATATCTTCTTCCTTTCGGATCACGCATCTTCTCTTTGCGCTGACGTCAGCGCCGTTCGGTACTCTTCTGTGACGATCGAGCCGTCTGCTCCTCCTCCCCTGCCTTTTACCAAGGCCCCTCTTTTTCTGATGGAGGGCAGATGAGCAAGAGGAAAGATTATTTCCCGAAGACTGACAGCCTGCGAGATAATCCGTTCTTGCTGTCCTGCGCATCTACGGAACGTGACGACGTGAGGCTAATCCTCTGCAAGAGAACAAACGTGTACGGATAGGCCGGCTACCGCAAGCTGACACCCGTCCACATGTATTAGCGCACTTACATACATGTCAACATTGACATAATGTGAACACAAAGCGAAGTGATTTCTACTCCGCATGTGTTTGTTTACGCAAGACACACTTCATGCGTTCGTGCCCTCTCTTTCTCTCCTTCTTTCTCCTCCGACGCGAATGGGAAAGTGCGGAGAACGGTTTCGGGCTGCTTCTCATTTCCTGCCCTTCTGCTCAAAAGTAATTTCGATTCGCATGGGGGACTGATCTGGGTGTTTATGGTCCCTTTCACGAACGCGGTCGATCGCAGCAATTCATCCCTTTTTTTCGAGATATATATATATATATATATATATCCCTTCGGCATTTGGCTCGGGTGAGTTCTGAGCTTTTTGTTTTTTTTCTCTTCTACCGGATATGTTTTCAATGCACATATATATATATATATGCATACATGTTTGCGTATATATACTGCTTTGATGCCTATGGACAGTGGCGCCCTCCCCTTTGGCGTCGGTTGTGCGTAGATGACTCTTTTTTCAATCCTTTGGCCTTCCCTGTTCCCCTTTCCTTTTCTCTTTTCTCTCCATGTTGAAGCACAAGAGCGAGAGCAGGGTATGAGGAGGGCTCCTCGATGCACTGGGCATCGGCTGTTACCATTTGAAAATAGCTTTCTTTGCATATTCTCTCTTCTATCGTATAACTTGCCTTTCGCGTGTGCCGCGTGATGCTAATGTGCTACAATCTTTGGGACGGCTCGTGGATGCACGGCAGGGCTGGACCCCGCTCACCCTTGCAGGGGAGCAGAAATCTCCATTTTAGAGGATATTCAAAGTTGAGCGCGCCGCACGTGGTGATTTCTGTATCTGTTGTGGGGAAGGGGAAGGGGAGGGGAGCACGCGCGTGGCGGTGACAGTGGCAAGAGGTGCAGTGGGCTTTGGAGGGGAGGGCAGACTGTTCTTCCAAATTGAGAGAGCTGCCGTTATTGTTCCCCCTCTTTTAAGCTTCGTCAGCTGTGGCCGACGCAGTCGGGACGGGGAATGGTGGGTTGACGATGCAGAGCGAACTGCAGGGAGGGTACGGCCGCTCTTCTCCCCCCCTCCCGCCTTCTTTCCCTCATTTGTGTAAATCTCTATATGTGGAGTAGACGCTAGCGGGCTCTCTTTCAAGCTGCCTTCACGGACTCTATCCTTTCGCATTCCCCTCTTGCTGCCTTTTCCTTTTTTCGAGGAGGGGGGGGGAGGGGCTTTGGTGGTCACCAGATCGACTCCCGGAGCCACACCTGACGTCACTTCTTACTGCCGCGCCTCATATCTACCCTTCCTTTCTGCCGGTTCCTCTTCTCCATGTCGCTGGAATCCGCGGACGCCTCATGCACCCCGTTCCCCGTCTTGTCCACTCCCCTCGGTTGGTAAGGCGCGTCCTCACCTTTATCATCTCTCTCTCTCCTTTTCCCACTTCCTCTCTTTCTCTCCCTTTCTTGGACTTCTCGGAACGGTTCTCACTCTCATTCTGTTGTGCTGCTGCGTTCACTCTCGCTTTCTTTATCACGAACTCCACTCCCTCCTCCTCCTTTCCTGCATACCAGCTTGGACCGCCGCTCACCGCCACAGCTACGCACCGTTGCGCTCTTCCACCGCCCTATCCTATTTCGTGGCTCCCTCATACATCACCGCGTGCGTCGTCTTGGACAGGGTGCATTTTTTCCTTGTGGACTTGCGTTCACTTGTAGAGGTCGGTATACCTAACGTTTTCCTTACGCTGCTCTCTTTACTGCACGCCATACACCTATCCTCTTTTCTTATCACCCCCCCTCCTCCCACGTCCCTCGTATTTCTCCCTCCACCTCCTCTGCGGTTCTTCCATTTTTTAAAATTGTGGTTTCTTCCATTTTTTCCTGCCTTGAATACGGTTCTGTTTGACTTCTTTTGAAAGACCTCCGTTGTGTGGGTGGTGTTGTTCCGGTCGTGCACATTTTCCCTCTTTTTTGTTTGTTTACATCGTCCACCTCCGCCCATTTTTTTTTTTGCGTCCTCCATCATTCACCCAACCACGCACTCTTCTTCTTCTTCAGCTGACCGTCTTCCCTTTTCTCCTCCTCATTTTTTAAGTTCTTCTATTCATACGAACCGACGCACACACACACACACACACACACACGCAGGCTGACAAAAAGGAATTGAAAAAAAAATAGCCCTCTGTTTCCACTGCTGCCCGCGCTCGACGTGGTTTGTTTTCTTCTTCTTGCTCCGGAGATTCCAAATTTTCCTTCACTTTCTGTTCCCTTCTTTCCTCATCTCCTTTTTTGGTGATTTTCTAAAAAAAGAAAACTGAACCGCTCTTCTATTTCCCCTTGCACATTGGCGTACATGTTTGGTGTGCATCTTTCTTCGGCGCTTCTTTTCATCATTTTTTGAATTTCTGTTTCCGCCTTCTCTTCTTTTAGTGTTTTTGTTTTTGGTGTTGATCGTACGGCTGGCAACTCTCCCCCCTTTTTCGAGCATTTTCTTTTTTCTGTCTCCCTTCGACCTCTCGAGACTACACGGATCTTTTGAACTCTCGCTGCGCCACCACCTGGTTGTGCGTCCCCCTCTGTGATTGTGTGTGTGCGGGAGGGGGAGTAAGCGAACAGAGAGGACGTCGGCCTATCGGTCCGTCGTTTTCTTTCGGTTTCCTCTCTTTTTTTTTTGTGCCTGCCTCCTCCTCCTCCCTCAACTTTCCCCGCGGCTTTCAAGAAGAACCGCCCTTGCCCTTTCTTTTATCGGACGGCGTTTCCCTTATTTCACTGGCACGAACTCTTGTTTGGGTTGTTGCTGCACTTCTTTTTTCCTCTCGCTTTTCTTTTCGTTGGCACCCACTTACAAAAAAGAACACACCCACACACAAGAAAAAAAAGAGCGAATTTTTTTAAAGAATCCTCTCAGAGGCAGTTCCATCTTTCCTTTGCTCTCTCTCTCTTTCTCACACACACCTTCTTTCAAAATTTCCCTTGAGCCGTGGGCTCGCTCGCTTCCTCCTCTTCCCCTCCAAGGGTACAACGAAGAGGAATACATTTTGTCCAGCGCATCTAGCAGGGTTTTTTCCCTTTTCGTTGTACGTTACGCCCGCAAGAGACTCTCTCTCTTTCTCTCTCTGGTGGGGCCAATAAAAAGAAGCATTGACTCGGCCTCATGGCGTCCCCCGCACGAAAGAATGCCGTCACGCTGCGGTCGATATCTGGCAAGAGTGTAACCCTACCGCCCCCCGTCACCCTTGCGGCTGTCCTTAGTGCAGCCACTCAGCAACCCTTTTGCTTTGCCCGCGAAACGGTAAAGGTTCACCTGCACAACCGGCTCGTCAACCTCTACGATTTGGAGAAGAAGCGCGATGGGCTGTTGGCAGGGGACGTGCTGCCTGAGTCTGCCTTCGCGCATCGGATGGTGAAGGGTCCGGACAACGGTCTTCTCTCGCCTCGGTCGAGATCGTCATCGCCTAGCGAGGCTGTTGTTACACCGTCTGTCATTGTCTACGGTGTGCCGCAGCGAGTTCGCGCGGCGCTACGCGGGGAAGACGGCCCTGAGACGGCACCTACCCCATCACCGTCTGCGACCGGAGATGATCTTTGCGTGACGCATGGGTCCACCGACGCTTTGCTGTTCTCACCGACCGCACCGCGTACCGCGTCATCTTTTCTCGTCGACGGCGGTGCGAGAAAGCGCGGCCGTAACACCGCCGGCAATGCACACCACCGGGGGTCTCACAACCCCGCTGCGGATGCTCGAGAGGTCTCGCGCTCGCCATACCCCGCATCGGGCCCCATCCCGTTTCCCCACAGTCCCAGTGGCCTCCAGGCACTGGCAGAGGACTGTTACGCACCGCTTACCGACGAGGACGAACTCTCCGCGCTCCTGCACGGTGCCCCCACGCGAGTGTACAACAACCCAACGATGCGGTACATGGCAAGAAAGGTAAAAGGGAACCTCTCCCTTCTGCAAGCCATGCTCGAGCAAATCGCACGTGTAGCACCACTTCTGTTCGCATGGATTACTGAAAACGTGCAGAGCTTCCTTTCGGCCCTCAACCAAGGATCGGAGTCAGCCGTAGAGAAGGTGAGGGAGCAACTCCACTTCTTAGCAGTGCAAGCGATGGCAGAGCAGCTCAGTGGCGCAGCCCCATCACCACAAGTGATGATGCTAACCGTGAACACTCGGGAATGGGGACCGCAGTACTTTCAACTCCTCGTGCACGTCGGGGACGGCTCGGAGCGGTCCACACCGAACGAAGATTTTACTTCTGCAAGCGAGTACGATAGTAACCTCGACGAAGAAGGTGTCGAGTTTGAGGAGAGTTCGAGCACAAATGATGAAGAAGCTGTGTCCACGGCGACCACCCCTAACGAAGGTACGTCCGTGTTGGAGTCCGATTTGCCAATTAGTGACGAGAGGGAGCCGCATCGGGGTGCCATCCTCCTGGAGAACAAGTCGACCCCACCGACGGTGGCAGACTCCTTACCCACCCAGCTTGCTCCACCTACCAGGCCACAGTCGCAGCTGCGCCAGGGCCTTGCATCCTCTTCGGGGGATGCCAGCGGCCCTTTGTCCCTCGTGCTCGGCAGTCCGATCGACGTAGCGGAGCCAGTAACGGCTAGGAGAACACTCTTGACGCCATCTCCCCCTCCTCTGAGTGCATCGACGGGGAGCACTCGTCCCCGCGTGAAGTGTAGCTCGCTTCCACAAGGGCCTGCTGGCGAGCGAGAAGGGCCCGTCGAGGATGGCTCGCCGCTGAGCCAAGGCAGCTCCTCTCATCCACGCAACTCCGAAGCCAAGGACGTGTCGGGTTGCACAAGCCTGCGTGATCGTGTGGGACGCGTAGAGTCGCTTATCCTCGAGTGGGTGACGCGGGCCACCCCAGAGTGCGCACAGAATGCCCACCGTGCCCTTATAGAGCTCCGACCGACGATGGTTAATGCTGTGAAGGATGCGGCCCGTTCTGCACTGCTGCCCACACCTCACATAGGGACTCTCTTTGATTTTCGCCGCCTGGTGCTGATGGGGTGTCGTCTCTCCACGGCCGCTGAGGAATTCTACGTGCAACTGGATGAACAAGGCATGCGCTCTGCAATGTTCGGTGAGAAGCCGCACGAGTCCATCGCCGCGTTGGCGTTGACGGCAGCATTGGATCGCCTCCTCTTCTGCGATATCGCTGCGGTGGTCGAGCTGCACGCGCAGCAACAACCGCCAGCGCAGCCGCAGCGGCAGCACAGTCAGCAGACCACTTCCCCTACCACCGCAGTGCGTTCGCAAGAATTCTGCGACGTACCAAGTGCCAGTCCACCATGGAAGTGGCTCAACGCGGCTGCCGCAGAGCAGCTTGTGGTGGCACTCTTGCAGCTCTGTCGTCAACAGCGAGCGGTGGTGGTGTGGTACACCAGCCACTACGTCATGAAGGCCGTTGGCAAGACCATCCAGACCATGGCGTACGTTCTCGGTGGCACGGAGGAGGTTCAGCAGCCGGTGTCGGTGCAGCGTCTCAAATTGACCAGCAAGGCGCATAAACAGGACGAGGTCGCGGAGAGTCTAGCCATGCTCGCTCAGGCTTCCCATTCTACCGGTAGTGTGCCGGATCAGCTGCGTCAGCAATGGAAGGAGCTCATGGTGTTGCGTTACCAGCAGCTAGTCCATCCGTTGGAGAACGATCTTCCAGCGCCCTACATCACTTCGAACCCTCTCTACGTGTGTGATACGAGACATATACTACCCCTGAAGGAGGGCAGTGCGGATTTGCCGACGTCGCGCTCTTCGACGGAGAGTGCAGCGCGTTGGTGGCCCGGCTATCTAGATCAGCAGCACGCGTTTTGCACGGACAAGTGGTGTGTGGCGACCACTGCCCGCCTGTGGAACCTCATCGAAGCCGCTGATAGCGCTGCAGCCTCTGCGAATACGCCATGCGTCGCGGTAGTGCTCAATGGCAGCGGCGCAGGAACGTCGAGCTCGACCATCGCCACAAGCTCCGCTACGTCCGCCGCATCCGTAAGTAGGTGGATGTGCCCTTCCTTGAGTGTCGTGGAGGCTGCTGCCTCGCCGTCACCACCGCAGCCCTACAACTCTTTGCGGTCTGCTCCGTACATAACGAGACATTCGGCTGTATTGTATGAGGCGATACCAAGAACTGCCTCTGCCGTATGCCCCCGAGGCATCGCTGGCGTTTGCTCTGCGCGTCGCCTCCTTACCGGAGATCTTCACGTGGTGGACATCAGTGATACACAGCAGAGACGCTCTTTTATGTCCCCGGCAGTGAGTTGTTCGTTGGTGTCGCCGTATCTGTCGACGATGGTGCGCAACTTTGTTTTTCCTTCCCCGCCAAATGATGATAGCGGTTTCTTGGGCTCCTTATTTGGCATCTTCGCCGAGTATCCGCGAATACCGGTCGCTGCTGCCGTTGGAAAGGCGGTCACACGCCACGCACGTACACATGATGCCCCGTGGCGCATCTGCGAGTACGTCTTGTGTGACTACGGTGGTCCGATGGCGGTTTTTCATAGCGCCGCCGTTGCTGCAGCCGCATTGACCTCGGATACCGCGACAAGTCCCCACCGCAGTGGAGCCTCTGGGCCTCGCCTGCCGCCGCTGGTGACACCGGCCGTGACCGAGGTGATGGAGGAGCAGTTCATGCGCATGCCGTCCGTGCCGCTGGCCCCTCGGCGAAGCAGCCCCAGGCCACTCCCCCTGACATCATGCCCGCCTGTCCCTACCGCAGCGGGCTGTCCTCTGGCGACTGCTCCAGTGGTGGCGGAGGAAATGTCGAAGCGGCAATACGCCCGCACACACGGCATAGATGAACTCTACAAAATGATGCTGGATAGTCTTGTGCGGCATCAGCCTGTGGGTGAGGCGAACGTGCTGGACCACCTTGTGCAGTACGTGGAGACATCTGAAGACGCGATGTGGGACAAGGTGCGCGCCCGACAGGCGGAGGCACGCGCGGACGACGGAAGCTCCACTGCTGGTACAGCCAAGCCTCCAAGCGGCGGAAGCCATCCGAAACCACACCCTCCTAGCGGTAAGCGAGACTCTCACACTTTCCCTCGGCGAAAGCAGTAGGGTAGTGAGAGAAAGAGAGAGGGACCGGGAAGGTGGCTCTGATTGACTTCCGGGGCACGCACAAGCGGCAGAGATAAGAAAAAATGGGAAAGGACAGGAAAAAGAATCTTCTGGAAGGGGGGGGGGCTCGCGGCAGTACGAGTCCGCATGACGCTGATACTCCTTTGTGTTTTCGCTCATGCACTCCGTTGTTGTTTGAGTTTTTTCTGCGTCGCTATCGGAGATGAAATGAGGCCTCCGTCGGTTGTGAAGCGCGAGGTTGGGGTGGAGAGACGCAGACGACGCCGGTGATTTTATGCGGCTGCGATACCCCCTGAGCTGGATGCTCAGCACGGTCGCCTGGGGTGCTCAGGCTTTGGAGAGAGAGAGGGGAGATGAAAGGCAGAAAACTCCAGGAAGTTGCCCAGCTTCATCTCGGGGTGGGGGGTTACTCGTGTACCTCCCTCCTTATATATCATTTGTCTGGCTTCGCTATCTGCTTTGTACCTTTGAATGCGCAAAGGAAGAGTTCTAGAGGAAGCGTGGCAGGGGCCTTCAACACAGAAGATTTGTCTAGCACGCGGGCTTCACCGCCGGTACCTTTTTGAGGCGCTGCCTCGTATCTTTTATCTCTTCTCTCTCGCCAACATTCGGACGACTTGCTCCTCCGGGTGTTGCGTGTTTGTTTCCGTGGGCGTGGGTACGCTTGCCGTGCATCTCCGCGTTGTGACGAGGTGATGCCTATAACGTGCACTTCTCAAATTTCTTTTTGCCTCCCTGTTTTTTTTTGTACATTTTCTGCTTTCCGCATCTCCCACCGGACATATTCGAATGGAAATGCTCCGCATTTTTCGGTCTTCGAGGATGGTGCTCCAATCGACGTTTGCTGTTCCTTTTCCTCTTTTCTTTTCCTCTCTTTTTTTCCCTTCCTCCCCCATTCATTCACTTCCTCTTCCATTTTCGCAATTTCGCTGCGGCTCTTTCAGCGTTTTCTCTTTCTCTCCTCTCTTTAGCTTGTACGTCCCCCAGAGGTTTCGAGTCTGCCTCCCCCTTTCCTCCTTGCGTTTCTCTTTTTCGTTGTGGTTTGGTGTGGAGTTCATGGAACGGTTCAGTATAAACCCTCTTCATGTTTTGTTCATTCATTCTTTTTTATTCTGCCGGATTGGGTGCAGTCGGGTGTGTTGTGACACATCGACCGACAGCTGCTGCTGCTGCAATGACTCTTTACGGTGGAGTGCATGTGCTCCCTTTTCGATGTGTACATGTGACTCTCTCTCTTTCTCTGTTTGTATTAGCGCGAACACGCTGCTGAAATCTGACGTAATGTTTGTCTTTCTGCTAAAATATATATATGCAAATCTTGCCACATCAAAAAGTGCAGGAACCACTCTTCTCTCTCTCTTCTCTCTCTCTCCACTTTTCCCTAGAAAAGAAGCTTGGATTGCGCGAGACCCAGGCCTTTCTAGCGTTCTCCTGACGTAGGTGCGTTATGACCAGCGCTTGGGTAGAAGGGGATTTTTTTATTTTTATTAAAAAAAAGATGTTACCTGCAGTGTCGGCTGTCATCCTTGTGAACTGATGTCAGAGCTCCGGAAGAAATGTGATGTGTATTCAGTATTCGATATATATATCTATCTATCTATCTATATGTATATTTGGGTTTGAACCTTTTCTTACCCCCCCCCCTTTGTTCGTGAGGTTGCGTCTTCGAAGCATTCCCGTCTCTCTTACGCCCCTTCTCTGGCAATGTGTACACAACTTCTCTCTCATCTTTTTACGACAGCGGCTGAGGCGCTTTCTTTGTGACGATGGGGGGCGAGGAGAAGAGGAGGCGGGAGGCGCGGTGAGTGCTTTATGTTCCCCTTTTTTTCTTCGCTCCGTCATGTATAACTCCCCTCCCCTCCCCCTCCCCACCGCTGTCTCATCTCCCTCTCTCGCTCTATTCCAACTATGTCGCTGTCTATATATATAGAAATATACACACACCAATTCCTCGTGGGTCTCTTACTATTTCCTGTTGAGTTCGCCGCAAGAAAGCGTAACGCGCAGCTGAGTGTTTCGGGCTGTTTTCTTTTTGTTTTCGGGGTAGACGTTTAATACCGGCGTCATCGGGGTTTTTGCGGTGTACTGGGTCGGGTCACTCTTCTGTGGAGGGGTGAAAAGGACATCGAGAGGAGCTTCTGCTCTGCACAGGATTGGAAGGGTAAGGTACGAGAGGGAGCGCCCAGCGTGCATGCTGGCCGAGTCCCTTACATGATCCTTCGTCAAATGCTTCGAATATTGGTGTCTCCGTTCGCTCAACCTATTTCTCCAGTTACCCAATTCGTGATTCGTCTTTAACACCTTTCTCTCGAACCCACATCTTTATATTCGTATGGCGTAGAAGAAACCATCTGCAGATGCACACAAATGTACAAACAAAAGAAAAAAGGACTGTAGTCCGCGCAACGCCCGAAGAAAAGGCGTATCGAAACTTTTCAAAATTCCCGCGGATTGTGACTGCTAGAAGTAGCGTACGCGAGGCGGGGGGACTAGGCCCCCCCCCCCTCTCCCCCATCCCCCCCGCGCTTTAGAATATGTCATGTGCGAGTCGCACAGGAGCGGGTCGGCAGGTACTTTTACCGGTCTGTTCGGTTTGGAGTTCCTCCGTTTTCTTTTTTATTTCTCCAAGGAAGTGAGAAAACGTTACACGCCACGAAGTTCTGCACGAGGAGAGGCGTGCGGCTTCTCATCGCTCATCTTTTTCGGCAACACCTTTCTCTGCGTGGGCTCACCTAATCTCTCTGTCGCTGTCTCTGCCTCTGCCTCTTTCCTCATTTCCCCTCTCCCGCATCTTGTCATGGTAGTTTCATCTTTTCTCGTTGCGCTTACACTCGCTTCTGGCGCGTGCTCCTTATTCAAGTAGTGCAGGGGTGCACATGGCTTACCCTCTCAGATATATATGCGTGCCTTAAAGACGGATGCCCAATCAGTTTTGTTTTTCTCTGCCTCACTATTATTGTTAGGAATTGCTGCCGCATTCTATTGCTTTCGAGCACCTTTACCTTCCATAACTAGGGGGGTGTAGGACACACATTGGAGCGGGGGAAGCGAAAGGTGAGGCGGACCATCCCCGCACTATATAGAGGCGGTGTGTTGTTCTTACATCACCTCTCTCCCTTTACTCGGCTCTGTTAGGGGATGACAGTGAGGAGCTGCTCCTCCCCGTTTCTCCACTTGAGGCACACGAACACACGCGCTGCACACATTCAGTAAGGATATAGATATTGGACTGCTGTTAGAAAGCAACACCACCCCCTTGCTGTTTTGATTTCCACTCTTCGTTGCCCATTCACTACTCTCTCTGTGAGTTTGCGATCTGTCACACACTCCCGCTCCTCATCCGCCCCCCCCCCTTTTGTCCTTGTGTTGGTTCTCGCTCTTCTCCGATTTCCACCTATTTATTTTCCGTGTCGCTTTCCTCCTGCTCTTTTGTTTTATTTTTAAAAAAACTTGAAACACTTTCTTTTCTTCCCGTTTTGTGTATTTCAACAAGCTTATTTGCCTCTTTTGGGTATGAGTACACCTTGTTACACAAGATTTCTTTTTTGAATGATTTATCACGCTGGTGTTTGGGTGTGAGTGATTGCGGCGTCGAAAAGCTTTTGAAACTTTTTATTGGCTTCGGACTGGGGGAGCACGGGCATTCTTTGCCACTATTTCTCTGCCCGCCTCCCCCCCTCCGCATTTACCTCATCGTTGCGGGGCTTGTTCCATTCCGCTCCAGTGATCTCATCGTGTTCTCCCCCTCCCTCTTCTTTCTCTCCTCCACGGAGACCACCTCCCCTCCCCCTCTCTTCATTCATTTTACGTGATTCTTTTCTCTTTCTCCTCCCTTTTCCCTCTCCCTTTTCAAAATTCTGAGCGGAAGAAAGGGAGGAGAGAGAGGATCTTTTTTCTTTTCCTTTTACATCAACCATCATTTCCGCCGAGGGTGCTTCCCGCTTCTCCCCCCCACTTCTTCTCCTCCTATACCGGCGTGCGCACATCCGCACCGAATGCTGTTCACACGTTCCCACACTACAGATGGGCGGTATGCATGTTCCTCGGCTCCTCCCAGTGAGAGTAGCGGAGTCCGCGGGGGGGCGACGGGCCGAAATGACAGCCTTAGTGCGGGTTCGTCCCCCGCCGCCTCTGCGTTGGCCTCCTCGATGCAGTCTACATACACCTTTAGTTTCGGCGCCACATCGTCACGCCCGGCTTCTAGCATTCCACCCTACGTGTCACGCGGAGGAACGGACAGGGGTGCCTGTGGATGTCGCTCTCAACCCCGTAAGCGATCTGCCCATACCACCGGTTCTCCGGCGTATATCACAAAGGGCCAGCCACCAGTCGCCGCTTCTGAGTTTTCCTTGACAGGGGTTGGGTTCACCCCTCGGCTGGGAAGCGCGACCGCGCCGCGACGGACGCAGCAGGCCCCTGCGGCGTCAGCGTCGTCCTCTTTTCGCGGGTCTGTTTTGCTCACGCGACCGCATCTCAATAATTATCTTGTAGCGCAGACAGCGATACCACTCTGTAGCACTGGCAAACGAGTCCAGCTCACCCCAAGCCAACGTTCGTCTTCGGCGCCCTCTCGCAAAGGGATCACCACGGGGAAAGGGGCAGTACGCTTGGCTACTTCATCGTTCATTGAGGAGGCGGCGGCGGCAGAAAACGGTTTCACGCAGGTGCACTCAGGATGCGCGACACCACTCACTGCGGCTGCGGCTGCGTCTCCTGTGACACCCGCAGCTTCTCCACCGATGCGACCTCTCCTCCGTCCACATGTGCCGCCCCGTCACCGCGAAGAGTACGCAGCGCAAGGCGCACAACTCGCCACACCAGCCACCACCTCCTCTGCAGGGAAAGGCCACCCAACGACCTTCGCCCGGCGGTCCACCACCCAGAGGACCACGGTACAGCGACCACCCGCAACTTGCATGACTCGAGCGTCCACGCTGAACCGCCCTACGCTGCTAACGCGAGATGCTTCACGGGGTACGAACGGTGTTGTTGCAAACACTCCTCGTCCGGCGACTGATCGGGCGACCCCAGAGCTGCTTCCAGACCCAGCGATTCGGTGTACCTCAACCTCTACCGCATCATGCGCAGAGAGCAACTTCCATGGCGCGAGCCGCGAGCATCAGGCAAACGAAAGTGCAAAGGTGGCTGCTGAGGATGCGGTTGGGCCGTCCGTCGCTCCTTCTCGCCCAGTTGTCTCGCCTTCGGTGCCTCTGACCTTGTCTCACCGGCGTTCTCGGAGGATGTCCCTTCTCTCTCTCAACAGCAATTCATCTGCGTCGTTTTTGCCGCCGGAAAAGCCCCTCTCGGCCGATGAGGAGGCTGCGGCGACACTGCATTTCTTTCAGTCCATGCCGAACCTCTCCGCTGCCGAGCGAAAGGAGAGGGACAGTACCGAGGGGATAGATCATAGAGAGTGCAGCGTTGCAGATGAGGAGCCCACCATGGGTGTGACCGCTTCAGCGGCGGCAGCGCGCGAGGAAACGCCTCTGTCAACACCGTCCCCTACCGAAGGATCCGCGTACGCAAGGAAGTGCGATCGGGTGGACAACGTTCGGGCGATCACCGTATCCAAGGCATCGTCCGGTCCTCCCATCCTAACGCGTGACATCCGCGACACCGCTGCAGCTGGGACGACGGAGCGGCTTAAGGAGCGTGGGAACGCCTACATGATCCGTGAGGACTTTATGCACGCCATCGTCACTTACTCGGAGGCCATTCGAATTTCTCCGGATTACCTGGCCCTGTGGGGCAATCGTGCTTCTGCGTTTTTACTGACCTTCCGGTACTTTCTTGCGGTGGTGGACTGCCTCTACGTCTTGCACCGACAACCCTGCCACGTCAAGGCGAGCTGGTGCGCTGCCAAGGCCTATGCTGCTGCCTATCGGTTCTCAGAGGCCAAGAAGTATTACCGCCTGACGATGCAGGCGTGCGAACGAGGGGCGGCTTTGCGGAGGGGCAGTGACGTCACTAGTAGACCGTTATCAGCCGCTTCCATGGATGCTGGCCAGGGCAGTTGGCGAACGTCTGGTGTAGCACTGGAAAGTAGTTTATCCACATCCAAAACTGGGGCCGCCGCAAACCGTGAGGAAGGCGAGGATCGCGCTGCGAAGGTGTCCCTCGATCTCGAGGCACTGAAAGCTGAGGAAGCAGCGTTGGACCTGGTTGAGGTGTACTGGCGGCATCTGCACCACGAAAGGTGGACGGAGGCGCTTGAGGCGATGGAAAAAGTGTTAGCCACGGCCAGCTATACCGGTCCGACCGCCGTCCCGTGGAAGGCTTTGCGCTTAGAGGCACTGCTGCACATGCATCCAAAGAAGGCACTGACTGAGGCAGAGGTACTCCATAACACATATCCAGAGTCCCTTGAGCTGTACCCGGTGCTCACCAAGGCCATCTTCTATTCTATGCACGATGTTGGGGCTACAAATCGGTGCCTAGCCTTACTTGATGAGGCTAATGAAAAGCGACAAGTGCAGAATCGTTTGCTGAACTTGCATGTGCGATACTGTGCCGCTCGGTTGCGCGAAAGCCCGAGTGCGGATGAAGGAAGGTCAGCATCGGTGCACATGGAAACGTGGGCAAGGTCGCATCAACTGCTTGAGGACAGCCGCACAACGGAGCTGCGACTCACGATCAAAAAATTCTCCCACCACCGGGATGCCGGCAACTGCGCATACGAGGCCGGCGACTGGGATGCAGCTGCGAGTGCCTACACTCGTTGCCTCGAGACAGACCGTCTAAATCACGCACTTCTCGCAGCGGTCTACTGCAATCGCACAGCAGTCAATATGCAGGCTGGCCGTTGGCAGGAAGCACTCAAAGATGCCGACACTGCGGTGTCCCTTAGCCCCCTACACGCGACGGCCTATGGTCGGCGAGGGCGAGTGCAGCTGCATTTTCTCGCCGAGGAGTACGAGGCACAGCGCGGTGTGTTGGCCGGTGGCCTCACCGCAGGCTGGGCCCTGGCAGCAAAGGAGCGGTTAAGGCGCTACGCCGACCTTGCTGTTACCGATCTGACTCGCGCCGTGGAACTGTCACCGACGGAAGAGCATAAGGCGCAGCTGCAGCAAGCGGTCACACAGCGTCAGGCACTGCAGGCTATTTTGCGGTCTGTCAGTCAACCACCGAGGAGGATGGCGAGTTCTTTTACCACCTCCAACGGAGGCGGGAGGCACCGCTCCCAAAGCACATGCCCCCCACCGCCACACGTGGATGAAAGCCGTGCAACATCTGCCGCGGCGCGAGAGCTCGAAGAGCATCTTCGACTTTTAGGGCTGCGACTGGCACCTCCCACCGCTGCCGGTGAGTTGGGCAAACTGCCCGATCCGAAGGTGCTTGCTAAGGCGTATCGAGAGGCCGCACTTCGCTGGCATCCCGACAAGTGGGTGAGTGCCACACCGCGTGAGCAGCAAACGGCGGAGCAGCAGTTCAAGTCCATTTGTGTGGCCTACCAATCATTGCGTGAGAAGAACGTCGTGTTGCGTTGAAAGAGGAAGTCACATACAAGCTTGTTGACAACCCGTTTATTTCTTCGCGAGTCTGCCCTCCCCTTTCCCTTTCCAAGGCGACCTTTTTGTTGCTGTTGTGGAATCTTATCATCCTCCTTTTTGTCGACGCTGGGGTTTGTCGTTCTCCGTTTTCGGAGCATCGGTGTTCTCTCCGACGGCCCTTGCTGTCTCTCGACAGCGCGCCGCTTACCCGCTTCATCCTTCTCCCCCAGCTATTTTTTTCCCCACCACGGGGTTCTCATGTGCTGGAAAGACGAATCCGCTGACATGAAACTTATTGGGTAAACTCATCTAGACGAAGTGCTTATCCATCTTTCTCGCTCTCTATATTCACACTCAAGGAGACCGACGAGCCCACACGTCGTCCGTCACCTTTTCGTCCATCGTTAGAGCAAGTGAGTGTGCTGTGTTGCGAGGCCAGAATGAGAATTAAAAGAGGATGCGAGACGGAAAGGTTCCTTGGGCCAGTTCTGTTTTCACTTCCCCCTTCCCTTTTCCCTTCAACTCTCGACCCCTTCTCGTGATAGTCGCCGTCTTCGTTGATTTGTTTCCACGCCTGGGGCATTGAAAAAGGTGACGATGCCAAAAAAAAATAATAAAAGGTGATTGTAGTGGTTGAGAGGGGTGTGGTAGAGGAGAGAGAGACAGAGAGAGGGCGGTGCATCGTTAACTAAAAGAAAGTGAAAAGAGATGCCCCCTTTTCGCAACGAGCCACGAGGACCGTCGAGAACCATTCGATAGATCGTTGCTGCATGCAGAATTGTCTGATGGGATCGGGGGCGGGCGGAGGGAACAGGCGCCTCCTCTCCCCCCTTCTCTCCTTACTTTTGCCTCTTCTCTCCTCCCTCTTCTGTCTTGCTTCCCCCCAAAAAAAAACGTCGAGGAATCGGGCGCCGATGGTCTATTTCCGACTCTCGCTGGGTTGGTCTCGTGCTGCCGCTCTCCATTATCTTATGTATTCTAATTCCCTCACTACTACATCCTGTCACACTTTCTCTCTTGCTCCCCCCCTTTCTTTCTGCCTGAGCTATTCACGCTACGCCTCGACAAGTGAAGGGATTATACGACGCACACGCACAGCTCTTCACCAGCAAGCAATCTCTCTCTCTCTCTTCGTCTCACCCCCAACCCTTCATAGCAAGTCCTTAACTCACACATCTTGGGCTGGTTCGCTTCATCTGAGCGTCCCCCTTTCCCTTCGACCAACGTTCCGTAGCCTTACCATAGCTCGCTCGTCGGACAGGGTGCGAAAAGGGCAGAGATCCATTTGAGGAACAACACGCGTGCCGGTCTTTCCATCGTCATTTTCCATCTTACACGAACCCACATCGAAAGACTGCTCTTCCCTCGCCTCCGCCCTCTCCCTCTCCCTTCCGAATAGGTTGCTGTGGAAGGGCAAAGCCATTGAGGAGCAGGCGGATCCATTCACACAATAGGGAGGATCTTTAGTGGTGAAGAGGGCAGCCACTCCACATCTCTCATTCTCCTATTTCTCTCCGTACATTTTTCGCGTTCCTGCCTCTCTTTCTCTCTCGACGGAGGTACAACAGTAGAAAGGAAAAAAGGTTCAGCAGGGACGCCGGTTCCCAGCACCCATGTCGCAAAACGCCGACTCCTTCAGCACCTACATCGACCACCTCATCCTCCTGCTGACGGCTCGCTTTCAGGCACCCATAGAGGCCACCGGTGAGGAGGATTCTGAGACTTCCGACGCCGCTTTCGATGGAACCTCGTCGCCTTGGGGGCTTGTTTCCCGGGCGCTGCAGCAGGCACTGAGCTGCCCGTTAACGCCTCAGGAGCGCAGCTTCCTGCGTCAGTTCGACGTCTTACATTTCACGCCTGCTGTGTGCCGCGAGAGGGCGCGGTACATTCAGTGGAGACTTCAAGAGAACCAGCAGCGTCGGCAGCGCCGCCCTCGATCCCACGCGGTCCCTTCAACCCCAGCACCGGTGCAGCAGAATGGCGAGGCACCCTACGATGTTACACGAGATTCTCTTCGCAAAGATGTGCTCTCTATTTATGCTCTGGTCCGCCGGTCGCTCCCTTCTACTCTCGACGATACCGATAGCGAGGAAGATGGCGGTGGCGCCGTGGATGTTGAGATGGCAGCAGTAGAGGGAACCGACGGTCTGAAAGCGGAGCCCTCTACGCTAGCAGGCGTTCAGGAGTTCTTGGTGCGAACCGCGGCAGAAGTTGAGCGGGACGCGTGCGCTGCCCGTGCTCGTGATGAGTTCCTGAGTCAGGTGCAGGCACTGCAATCACTGTACTACGAGAAGTACCACCGCTGGATGGATGTTCCCGCCAGCGTACTCGATCCACCTCCCACCGTAAGCGCCACGTCATCTAATACACAAGCGCCAGTCGAACACAAGGGCACAATGCAGGGGCAAGGGATAGCAGGTGGATTGAGGGGGCCATTCGCAGCCGCTGGTGCTAAGCCACACCCGTCGCGGACGGTTTTAGGAGATCCCACCATGCAGGAGGACAACCTCGCCATGAGGCTGCCGAACGTTGCGTCGATGCTTCACCAAGTTCGGCTACAGCGCCCGCCCCGCCCTTCCGCCGTATCGGATGACGTTCTTGAAAGCATGTATCGGGCGGGCAGCACCTCACAGGAGAGATCACAGCATCAAGCTGGTGGCAGTGTACCGCGACCCTCCGTCCCATCGGATACTTCAGTGACATTTTCCAAGTCCGCAGAAACTGCTGTGGGAGAGGCTGCGGCGGTGGCATTACCTCGGAAAGATACCGCACCACCTGTTAGCCGTCGGAACCGCTGGCAGGTCGTAGAATACGATGACGATGATGATAAAGATGACTAGAAGGAGGCTATGAAGGAAGCGAATGATGTTCGTCCTGAGAAAATCGAGGAGCAAAAAGACGAGGGACACAAGTGATGTCGCAACAGCCGTTGTGCAGCATCTCATTTTGCTCTCTCTTCCATTACCCTTCTTTCTGTTGAAGGATGCTTTGATGTTTTGCGATCGCTCCACTTTAGAAAGATCGATACGCGGGCCTGTGAGTCTCTTTTACCTCTTGAAGAGGGGTATGGGTAGGGTAGAGAGGAGAAAAGAGAGGGAGTTTCCGATTGTGTTCCTTCACGTGAAAAAGAAGTGAGTCATGGAGTGCGGGGTACTGTTGCTGCTCGCAGAAATGGGCTCGCATTCCTCTTCTTTCTCGGTCTCTTTCCTTCCTTCCTTCCTTTTTTGACGTATGTTCGTCGGTGAAGCGAAGGAATCTCGTGTTTCAATCCTGTTTGCGAAGCTTCGAGAAAATTATCGAATCCGATGATAGGGATCCGCTATCTATTGGGCATCCTTTTCGATTTTCGTCGTTAGGCGTGGTGCTGCGGCGTTGTGGCAGCATCAGAAAGGATAAAAAATAAGAGATAGGGACATTTGGTTTTGTTTCTCCTTCTGCTTGGATGAGGTTGAGCATGACAGAAGAGGAAGAGAGGAGGAACCAATTTCTTTCATTGGACCTGTGTTCTCGTTTCATTTGGTTTTTAAGGAAAGGAAGTTGCTCCTGCTCCTGTTTTCTTTGTGCGTCCTGTGCCCGGACTTCTTCCCAGCGACTCTTTTTTCCCCTTCTCGTCTTTGAATGATGTATCATGATAGAGCGTCATTTTATGTGTCCTCTTTGCTCCAGATATTCGGTGTTAGGCGGAGGCCTTTAATGCTGGACAAGGGTGGAGAGCGTACCCCTTTGAAATTCCACCTCTTCGGTTCCTCCTCCCGCTTTGGTTGACTCATTTTTGAATAAAAAAATTTCGCGATGCCCTCGTGTTTTTTTCCTTTATATGGAGCCGATGTGCTCGGAATGGAGCAGGGGGATATGTGGGAAATTCATTCACTTCTGCTTTCGTTGTGGGGTAACTGCTGAAGCCCCACATTCCTTACATAGAGGAACACCCGTTCACGGGACGAATCATCGCGTCGACGACGAGTGCGAAGGAGGGAGCGCGTATGCCGCTAGCTGTCCCAATATCATGTTGTGACTGTGGCGACCCGACATCGGTGCGAACAAGATCTTTGATCACCCAGGATGCGCATAAAAAAAGGAAAAAAATCTTTTTGTTGGCGGTGGCAGTAGTGAAATTCGAAGAGTGAGAATCAACGGGGTGGAGCGCCTTGGAAACGGTGCTGCAGGGCCCGTAAGCTCAAAAATGAGAAAGAAAGTCTTGTATCTGCCCTCAGCACCCTTCCTGCTGTGCGTCGCCGGCTTCCCCTGCCTTGTCAGCCTTAAGTTGCTCTTTTGGTGACGCTTCTCGCCTCTGCTACTTTCTGTAACAACGTGGCGGCTCCCGTGAGGTGCCATCGGTAGCTTGGGTGTGGCCTCAGTAGCTCCTTTTCTCTTGTCGGTTCTAATTTCCAGTGTAGGGAGTATCGGCAGGTCTGTTCTTTGCCAAGCCGACAGCAGCCACTCTTCTCCTCTCCGCACTCATCGCCTTCTTTCGGCGGCTCGCCCACTTTACTTCCCACGTGTGGCGCGGCTGGGCCATGTGTTACTCCCGTTTTTTCAAATCCCGTCTTACATCGGTCTCACTTCCACTATCCCTTCATCATGATTCTACCTTCAACTCGTTTTCCAATTTTTTTTTGGAGACTGCCAACAAAGTCGGCCGACACAACTGCACAACACTCCGCTTTCCCCCTACCCCCCTTTCCCCTTCTCTCCAACGCTCTTTCGTATCGGTGGGTGTTCACAACTCTGACTTATCGTGTTATTGCGCCCACTGAAGCGGTCTTGAATGTTCAACAAGAAATACATTAGCGTACTTTCCCTGCACACCGACATAGACCGTCACGCATACTACGCCCCCTTTTGTCTCTGAAAACCGCAAGAAAAGGGGTGGCGTGAGAAACCGGAGGAGCGTACCGAAAACGGGGGCAGTTTTACGCGGATCGGGCAGGGCAATAAGTGCGCCTCCCTTCTCTCTTTTTATTCCTTTCTTAGCCTTAATTGTATCTCCGCTCGCATCCGTTTTGGATGCTACCGAGCACGTCTAAAAGGCGAACGTTCTTTCCCTTTTCCTTTTGCTTTGTTTTTGTTGTTGTTGCAAAACTCTCCTCATCTCCAATTTACGACTTCCATCGATTTTTTTATAGACGGCCCGGCTAGATCGGGTAAAGCAACTGCTGGCGAGCCTGCGACGTGTTTGGCTTGGAGGTTGACGGGGACACGTGGTAGATCCCCGTCGGGCTCAGCGAGTCCTGCTGTGCTTTGATAGATAGCGTTTCCAGCTGGTACGGAGCTGCTTTTACCGATTGAGATACGCGCATATTTTCCCCCTTTTACGAGTGCTCTCAGCAGCTGCGGAGGACGCAAGTTCGAGGTATTGGAGCGTTGGAAGCACACGAGGCGCCTTCCCTCCCCCTCTCCCCTAAGCTATCCGTGCCCCCTGAGAGCTCACAGCCTTCTGCTGGCAGCTTTTTCCTTGCAAGTTGCCGGGCTCGGAATTTTCCGGTACCTTTTCGCCCCTCCCCATTTCACATCTGTATCCTCTCACACAGAGGAGCTGCACGTTGAGCGCGTACTGTGTCGTGGGTCGCTGAAGTCGAAAAGTGTGGTGATAATCCGGGAGGGCGAAGAGGAGCGAGAGGGCCTGGGGGGGGGGGAGGATAGTATGTGAGGTAGACGAAAAAAGAAGACTCAGTCAAGCTTAGTAGGACGTCTGCTGAGCTTCATTTTTTTTTGCTGAGGACGCTGCACACCCACACCCACGTACACACGCAGGGGTGGGAGTCTCCGATTGCCCTTCCCCAGGACGAGATGTATCGTCCTGGAGTCCCATATTGGTCCTTTACAGCTTCGGAAGGGCAGCAGGCGTCGCTTTCGACGCCTGCCACGCCACCTTCGGCATCTAGCCCTGTTGCGGCACATGGAGGGCGATCCCTTCACGATGAGTCTCTCCTCTCTCTCCCAGTGAGTCGCTCGCTGACGCAACCCCCACCACAACCACCACCGCCGCCATCGACGCCCTTGCCGATGCTGCTGCCCGAGCCCAGAAGTTGCAGTGAAACCAAACATATTGTTGAGGGTGGGGCAGCGTCTCAGCAGGCGCGAATGGAGGGGACGAAGGAAACAGGTATGCGTCACTTAGAGGCTTTGCAAGCCCCCGAACCACTTCGACACACGCACTCACTCGATCTGCTGCGAGCTTCACTTGAACGGGAGCAAGTGTTACGCTGCACGGCGGAGAACGAATGCCGAACACTACAAAAAAAGATTCGTGAACTGCGTACAGCACTTGCTGTGTCACGGGCACATTCTGCAGCCTACAGCAATGGGCCGGGCGACTCACCGGCGTCTTCCTTTTCCACCGCGACGGTGCCGCTGGCCTTGTACGTCAAGAGCTGTCGTCTACTGCAACGTTACGGGGAAGTATTCGCTGAACTGAAGGCACTGCAATCGCGTGCGACGGATATGATCGGATTGGAGCAGCTGCGCCGCTATGAGCTTCCAGCCTTTACGGACATTCCGTGTGCTTGGTCTCTGATGGAGCCGCAGATTAGGAGCAGCGGTGCAACAGGTGAGGTAGGTAAAACGAACTCAGCTACCGGCGCCGATGGGCAGGTTGAAGTAGATGCAGCGGCATCGTCGCCGAGAGAGGCAACTCCTTCCGCGGTTGAAATTTCAGCTCTGACCAGCGCCTCGATTGATACTCCCTACAATCACCCACCGCCCACCCCGCGAAGATCTGGTGTAGCCCTCCCTCCCTTAGACGAATCGAAGATTTGTAATAGCAGTGACACCCATCGCCCTTCTGTCGAGCGGGGCCTTGGGTGCGAGGGGGGGACAGGAAGAGAGGCTGGTGCTCGCGGAGGCGTACGGCAAGTTCTCCTCAGTCCTCCATTACCATCCCCCAAATCTCCAAGCGGTGTCAGAGAGGATGCCTGGTTGGGCCCCATGCACCGGTATGCGGGGGACTCCACAGTGCTTGGGGTATCCGGCGCCATGAAACACAGTAGGACTACACCAGGAGAAGAAGCGCAAGGCGGATGGCGGGTACCTCTCAATAGCCCGCAGCAGCTGAGTGAATACGAGAAGGAGGATGCTATACGCGTTACGGATCAACTGCGCCGGGAACTCGCTGAAGAGATAAAGACGCTGGCGCAGGAGGAGAGGCAGACCACCGCGTCGAGCGTCGCGGCGCTGTGCCGTCGCCACGGTCTGGACTACGTTGACAGCGATTTTCTCCCCGTCTCTGAGACCCTTGGCTTTACGGGAGGGGGATGCCGGGGGTACGACCCGCATCGTGGAACTTCTTTTGTGGTGCGATGGTGCCCGAGTGATGCGGTAGTACCTCGTGATCACGGACCGCAGGCCTTCACCAGCACAGGTGTGGACCCGAATGCGCTACGGTGCGGACGCCTCGATGATAGAGGTGTTGTTGCCGCTCTTGCTGCTCTCGCTGAGGCCACTGGCGCCGTAGCCAGCATCTTGGCCAGCACCACCAGGGAAGATGAGCGTAATGGAGTGTGTCTCGTCTGGCTGTGTGTGCATGGATGGTGGACGATGGTATCCGTCGATACTTATCTGCCGTGTCTGTACGAGGCCGGTGACCCAGCGGTCCTCTACGGGTGTAGCTGCCGTGACGCACGCGATCTTTGGGCTCCAATTTGTGAGAAGTCGCTGGCCAAGGTCGCTGGCAACTATGAAGCTCTGTGCGACCTCACGGCCGATGCGGTGGTGCGGTGCTTTACAGGGGGTCCTGTGGAACACTGGGACTGGTGGCGCGACTGCAGTGAAACCGCATTGGAGGAAATGGAGGCGGCTCTCAATACAAATGCCCGTGGTGCTGGCCTGGTGCTACTCTCCACCTTTTGTACTGCAGCCCTTCACGAGTGTTCGTTCGGCGCCAGCCCTGAGGCGACCTTGCGTGCAGCCTATCTGCGTCTCGGGCTCTGCCCTGGCACCTCCTACCGCGTCTTGGGAGTGACCGAGGACGACGATGGTGAGCCTATGTTACTTCTCCGCCGCTGGACGCGAAGGGAGAACTTGCGAAAGGAGGTAGAAGAGGTGCAGCAAAGCCAATGCGAAGGAGGAGCCGGCGACGCGTGCGCGACACAGCAGCACCGAGATGGGCAAGAGCGTCTAAAGTCAACGAGTTCGCGAGAATTGGGGCTCAATCACGTGTCAGTAGCACCGACCGACGTTGCCGCTGTGTTTGATGAGTCGTGTGTGTGGCTGCATTACAAAAAAGAAGTACTCCCCCTTTTTGCCGACTGCTACGTGGGCTTCGACTGCAGGCGCTTCCACGACGCTCGCTACTCTATCGATTTCCTCGGTGCCAAGCCGGCTGTTGCGGCGCAGCTGATACGCGTACGCGTGCTGGAGAGTCCCATTACTACCACATCATGCGCTGCGTCGCCCCCCGCAAGACTCTGGATTGGGCTCCATCAACCTTTCCAGGCTGACAGCGGTATCTCTGCGAAGAAACCCTTATGGGCTCTGAAGATGACCTTGGTGGGGCAGGAGGTGGTTCCAGGGTTGTATAGCGGTAGGAATGCTCGCACACACCCGATATACCGCTCCTACATCCTTTCGGAATCGTTCATGGGTGTGCCGCAGACGCTGTCGGCGGTGTGGATGTACCTGGAGCTGGAGACGGCTGACACCATTCCTGCTGCCGTCGCTTCCTTGAGGGCGGACGCGTCTGCTAACACCGCCGCGGTGGAGTTTTTCGTGATTCCACAGATGGAGCTGGTCGACTCCTCCAGCCAATTCGATGATGGCGGTGATTTCCGAGCAGGTCGCATGCCTGGGCTTGGTACTTCAGCGAGCCCACACCTCGCTGCTGACAGAGGTGATCAGAGGGTCAGAGACGTGAATAGGTGTAGGCACACTATGGAGAGTGAGGTGTGCTCTTCGTCTATCGGCAGTGTGCCGACCGCCACCGCTGCGCGCTCATCGGACCTTCACACCACGGCCGTTGTAGCTGTGCTGGCTGAAAAAAAAGAAACAGTACAGGTAGATGTGGTGGTTGCACCTTCGGAACTCCGTGCCGCCGCGTACCATGACGCGCTCGACCAACTTGATCTCTCAGATTGCAGTATAGCCGAGGACGAGAAGATGCACCCCGGGCAAGAACCATGGGGCTCTCTGACGGTGACTCGATGCCAGGTGAACGGCAACAGCTCGACTACCTATGTGTGGTGAATGCACGAAGAGAACGTAAGGGCGATGGTGTCTAGGGGGGAGAGGGAGAGCTGGCGAAGAGTCCAGGGAAAGGAGGGGCCAGGAGAACTGTTGGAGGCGAAGCGCACAGGAGCCCACCCACTCGCATACGCGATGGTTTCGTCAAAGCAACATGCGTGTTCTGGCACCGCTGGACGAGCCGAGGTGTGCACGGTGGAGCCGCTCTTCCTTTCCCCTACCCCGCTGTTTCCTCGCGCCTCTCCTTGCCCCCAGAGCCCCTAAACTTCGCCGCACGGGTGATATATATATTTTTTCGGAGAGGGAGGGGGTGGGTTGCGGGAAACGAGTTCTCCAGTCACTGTCGTCGTATGCGATTTGTTCCCCCCCCTTCTGCCCCGCTCGGAGCAGAGAAAAGTCGACGGCACCTAAGCGGAGAGAGAGAGAGAGATGCGGGAGAGGTACACCGGCTGCCTCCCCTCCTCCCCCCCTCTTACACCTCACATCACCGCATAAAAAAGGCAAGAACTAAATCTTCGAGGAGCATGGCCGGAGCAGAGAAACGCTACGGTGGCTGTATTCCTTTCCTCCATCGTGTATCGGCCCCGATGGAGAGGATACGGGCCCCACCACGACGGTGCAAAAGGACACGTCAAAGGCTGGGGAACTTCACCCACTGCTTTTCGAGTCATTTTCTCCAAATGTTTGTGTACTGCGTGAAACCCCAAGCTGCCCTACTCTATTTCTCATTGACACTTCTTCCCTCTGCTGTCCAGTGATGTCTTTTCTGGCATTTTATCCTTTCCATCCGCTATCGCGCCTCCACTGTTTGGCTGGTGTGTGTCTCAGGCAGCATCAGGAACAGCTAGGCCGCACCGGCTGCCTTGAATGCTACCAGACGTGCATACATCTATATAACGGTATGAGGGTGTAAATCAGAACCTCTGTGACGATGGTGTCCTGCGCTTGTGCGGCTGCGCTGAAATAAAGGAAGAGATGGCTGTGCCTTCCCCTTACCCACCTCATGAAGCTGAGTAGGGCTTGCTCGCTTCTCTGAGAGGGGGCCCACACAAATTCTCTAAATGGATGGGGCTCGAAGGCTTTCTCTTAAAAGAGCACGACAGCTGTGTGCAACGAACCGCTTTCAGAGGGAAATTGCTGATGCGTTCGCGCAGCTGAACGCACTACCTCATCTTCCTTTTTCTTTTCCGCCCCCTTTTTCTCTTTATCATCTATTGCGAGTCCTTGTTGGGGTTTTCCCTCTTGAAAAGCTGAGAGAGACCGCTCACGTTCCACGAGGCCGTACTCGTCGAGCCCACTCGAGCTGCAACTGCGCCTTGAAATTTATCTTCAATAACAGCGATCGTCTCTAGCGTCTTTTCCTATTTTGTCCCTTGTCTCTTTCACCAATATATATTTAGGAAACGATGTCGGGTGAGTACCAGCGTGTGCAAGGCGAGGTGATATGCGGCTATCAGCGCCTGTTAAATCTCCTCTCCACGGAGGAGGCGATGCTACAGAAGCCAAGCAGTATTCGTGCCCTGTGGGTGGCTGTGGCGTTTTCCACCGTGATGATGCTGGTAGAGGCTGTGGGAGGTGTGATGTCGGGCAGTCTTGCCGTGCTCTGCGACGCGGTGCACATGCTGGCAGACGTGTTTACTCTTCTCATCTCTCTCTTCGCCGCGTATGCCTCACAATGGCAAGCAAATGATCGCTACAGTTTCGCGTGGCGCCGCGCCGAGGTGATTGGGGCCATGGCGTCCGTCTTCACGACGTGGGGTCTTGTTGTCTGGATCACCATAAGTGCCTGCCAGCGACTCCCAAACATTTTTCTCTGTGCCAAGGATGCGACCCGAGACAACTGCGATGAGTTACGTACTCCCCTGATGATGGGGCTGGGGTGTTTCGGATTCGCCATGAACGTGCTGCTCACCAGCATTCTGTACTGCGGTGGTGTTCATGCTCACTCGCACGGAAGTCTCTTAGAACATCACGACCATGACCACGACCATGGTCATCACCATCACGAGCACAGCCACACCCACGATCATCAACACGGCCATAGTGACATCCCTGCCTCACGCGCTGCGCTCGCCACGTCGGACAGCCAGCGAGATCTCCAGGCATCTACACGGGGATCACTAAGTGTGCGTGCAAGTCGAGCATCCAATGCTGATGCTCCGCCTCAAGGAGCCATGAACCAACGTGCAGCCCTCCTGCACGTCTTCGGTGACTGCCTGCAAGCGCTCGGCGTTGTGGTTGCTGCTGGGTTGATGTGGGCCGGGAACTTGTGGAAGCACCACACTGCTACTACCGCGCACAGCTACTTCAATCTGGCTGACCCTTTTCTCTCCCTCGTCTTCGGTATCATTACGATCGGCACAACGAGGCATCTGGTGGCGGAGACTTGGTTGATTCTCATGGAGAGCGTGCCCCCGACGCTTTCCTACGAGAACTTTATGGATGAACTGGTGCTGGAGGATGTGGTAGATGAGGTGCTGGACTTGCATGTGTGGATGGTGGGACCGAACTTGTCCGTCCTGTGCGCCACCCTCACAACGTCGCAGAACCTCTCCGCAGCAGAGGCACAACACTTGATAGAGCGACTCACCGATCGGTGTTTGGATATGGGGGTGCAGCACTGCACATTTCAACTGGAGTACAGCCAGTTCGCTCGCACCGAGGATGCGGCGACGGCCGTTGACCACCCGATGGAAGGGGCGCCCTAAGGCCCCACGGAGAGAGGCCAACCCCCTTTTATGTTTTTCGTCCTTCGGGAGAGGATCTATTTTTCTTGCTGACCTGAGTTGTGACTCTATCGATCTTTTGCTTCTTTTCTCTTCATGTCTGTTCCTATTTCGCGCTCACCCATCTACTATTCAGGAGATGTGATGCACTTCTCTTTGTTTGCGGTCGAGATCTTCTTCCCTCTTTCTCTGTTGTGACGGCGGAGGAGCTCTTCGCATGTTGACTGCTATCTCACGCCTTCTCTTTTACCCCATGGATGTGGCTGCATTTCTGCACACGAGACGACCCCTTTATTTTAGTGATCGTTTTGCGTTGTAAGAAGCGAAGTGCGAATTGACTTCATGGGTCAATTCGGCTCGGTGCGCATGACACTTACAAACGCACCTCCGCACACATATCTTCAGGCGTCTAGTCGCTGTTTTATTTTCCCTTTTATTGTCGATCCTCATCACTGTGACAAATGGATGATTTTTTACAGTGCGGCTCATTGTTTTCCTGAGGATGATCGTAGCTTTCTCCTGGATGGTGATACACGACCACCGATGTCGCGCTGGAGGTTAGTGCGGAGTCGGGCCTTCACGTCTGTCTATACACCCAGCGTGCTGAAAGAAAAGTCTGCTTCCCTCCCCCCCCCCTCCCCCCCGGCTCTCTCTCTTGTTCACACGAGGCGTATTGGGTGCCTTATTTAGAATTGACTCTGTCGTGAATGCAGCTTTGAGCAGGTGTGTATCGAGAGGTCTCTCTTTCTCTCTCTCTCTCTGTGTACCTACATCGATATGCATGTCCAGATCGACGAATAGCCTGTCTGGGGGGCGAGAAAGGTACGTGCCCGCTAAAGCAGCGAAAAGAAAAATGAGGGAAGACGTCATGCGTCACGTAGAGGGTCTGTTCAAGCACATGAAAAGAGCAGCGGGAAACGAATATGTGGACGCCACAAAGTCGCCTGTCTCGCCGTAGAGGCGGCGATGGAGGAGCGGACTGATGGTAGAAAAAGAAGTTAATGCATCCCTGTCTCACTGATGGCGGGTGAGAGGTGTGTATAGCTAGGCTAGAGAGCGGCGAGGCGCGACGGACCGCTGCGTGAACTCCACTCTCCTCTTTCTCGCACCACCTCTTCTCTTTCATTTCTTCGCCATTTCTTTTTCAGGGGCTCTCCTGGTCTTGAAACGGTTACGGTTGACTTGGTGGATTGGGGCTGAGGGCACATCTGTACACTTTTTCATTCACGCACACACTCATCTCCCTACGCGACTGTGTCGTCTCTTCTTTATATATCCGTACGTGCGGTTCGGCGTTGAGGATAAAGCTACATGCTCGCACTTCGACTGCAGAGTCACGCCAAGATCTCTGCGCCGACTGGATAAAAGAAAAAACGTCAGCGGAGGCTTCTTCCAGTGGTCAAGGCTGAGTTGACATTAATTCGGGGGACAGCCGTGCCACGCTTTTCTTCCTCCCCCCCTTTCCCGTCTTAAGTGTTTGGTTGCACCTCGTAACGGTGGCATTGGTCCCTCGCGTATTCATATCCCCCCCAGTTTTTGCTTGCACTCGTACATACATATATATAAATATTTATATGTATGCACATGTGGTTAGACGCATAGAGAGGCAACGTGATCAGGATATTCCGGTATCACCGCATCTTTAAGCCCCCACTGCATTTCGCGTCAGCGTCCTCTTCCATTATTCTTTCTTTCGCGCCAGCCTCCTTTTCTGTACTCCTCACCGGTGACGAGCCTTCAGAGAGAAAGAGAGAGAGGGACGAGAGGGGCTTTGAAGGTGGGGTGAGAGGGCGGGGGAAGGGCGGTTATGGAGGGGTGGAAACCCATCGACTTCCGGTTTGCTCGCCAGTGGACAGTTCCTTCCGCGGTATCCCAAACGAGTGATGCCGCCACAGCAACGATCGAGTTCCCGCCGCGACATGCGGCGTCCCTTTCCCCTCTACGAAGGGAGCCGGTGGAGCCGCACGTGTCATGTCCCACGTTAGCGCAGGATTACGTGTTGCGCAATGCAGTGCCTCCTTCGACCTCACCGTCTCCTTTGCGGCCTTTACACGCCCGGCAGCCCTCCTCCCATGAAAGGACTCCGACACACTCTGCGCAGGGCAACTCAGACCCCTCTGGGAATCGAGATCGTTTCACCGGCGTGTTAGCCGTGGAACCCCGTGACGTGGTCGTGGTAGGAGATAATCCAGACGGAAGTACTTTTTGGCGTCGAGAAGCGCAGCGCCTTGAGAGAATGTGCACCGCTCTTCAGGTAGAACTGAATGAGGTCTACCAGTTTTTGAGCCACCGGGCCGCAGGTTTCAGCCCTACGAACGCGAGCAATGCCAGGGGTGTACTTTCGTGCGGCTGTCACGAGGCAAGCCGTGATGATCTCATACAAGAGCGGAACAGCATGCGAATACAGATAGCGCAAGAGAGGGAGAAGAGCTTCCTTATTCGTCACCGTCTTCGAGAAGTCGAGGCGGAGATG
This sequence comes from Borovskyia barvae, assembly GCA_030849085.1. Taxonomy (NCBI): domain Eukaryota; phylum Euglenozoa; class Kinetoplastea; order Trypanosomatida; family Trypanosomatidae; genus Borovskyia; species Borovskyia barvae. The sequence continues at coordinate 4,295 of JASAOM010001092.1, read as the reverse complement.
GCACGGCTTCAGCAGCGGCTACATCGTCAGGAGGCGATAGCTGTGGGTACCTTGTCAAGAGCGAATCGTCCATCGGATCGAGCCACATCGCTGATGGGTGAACTCTCTCGACCGCGCTGCTCACGAGGAAGGACGCAGTCAACATTTTCTTCATCGACATCCACATCATCGTCGTCAGTCGCCCGTGGCCGTCTCCCTAGCCCACCGCGACTGCGCAGTGGGACACGTCCGGAGACGTCGGCACCCCACACGAGCCGCCAGAAATCGCCGCCTTTGGCCCGCCCGTTTAAAGGCTTTGCCAACGCAAGCGCTCTCAGCACGGCTTCATCAAACTCCCGTGCCTCTACATCCTCCGTGCCCGGCTCCGTTGCGCAGGTTTTTGATAGTAGACGCTCTCGTCCCACCGTAGCCGTCGCGGCGAACTCCACGGCGGAGTGCCATCTTCCGCTGCAACGATCTACCTGTTTTGAAAGGCCCTTGCCCTCACCGACGCTTCATGAGAGGAGAGCGCAGGATCGGCTCACTTCCTTGTTGTCCGCTCACACTTCCACTTCTCACCAACGCGTCCCCTCAGTCGAGCGGCCTGCCTTGGCGGCGTCCTACGATCTCACGCGCAGTCAATCGACCTCTGCGAGTCCCACGAAAAATCTTTTTCCTCTCGACTTCGCCGGAGTATCCGCCGAGGAGAAGAAAAAGCACGAGGCGGTATATTCTTCTCGTGGCCCACGAACCCCACGAGATGCTCGCCGATCTCCTCTCGCGACTCGTCTCCTTTCACCTACCCCTCCGCGACGACACCATTCGGTGGGGCACGACCAGGCTCCCTGCGGGGGGCGGCCCTTCGATTCCTCTACTCACTCGGCACACGAGCTTCTTTCTTCCGTCCGTTCGCCAAAGGGCAACACTTGCTCTCAACGTAGTGGAACGGGCAGCAATTCTGCTGCTATGGACGATGGACTCCAATCGCGCTGGAGAGCATGGCAGTCACGCGCGATCAACCCTCTTCTGTGAAGGCAAACAAGAAGCAAGCAACATTTTCTCGGGAGAAATGGCGTTCCCCCCTGTTCGCGTGATGTTATGCGAAGCCCCTTAAGTTGTTTCTCGTGACAATGCTTCTCTCCTTTTTTCGTTGAGAGACAAGAGAAGAAGAGGTCTACCTGCCGGTGTGTGTGTGTGTTTGTGTTTGTGATGACCGTCGAGTTTTTTTCATGTCACGGTGGAGTGATGTGCCTCAAGTTCCGCTTTGATCTTTCTGCCTCCTCGCATCCTTCCTCCCCCTCCTCCGAGAAAGACAGACAAGCAGACGAGGGGCATTTTAGCTGGCGAAGTAAAAGATCGAGAAGGGGTGCGTGCTCTCACCGGTGATGCATCGTTGTCAATGTGGCCATCCCTCGCCCACGTGGCCTTCGTCGTCAATAGGTGCGTGCTCCACAATCAAAACCAAAGACGATCGTGATGCTTAGTTCGTGATGGTTGGGGGGTGACAGTAGAAGAAGAAGCCTTTTGTCCACTGGTCACGTGCTTTCTTCCAACAAGTAAGAAAGGAGTGTGTGTGTGTGAGGGGGAGGGGGGGTCCCGTCGTAAGTCGGGCACTTTTGCCAGGCTCGCCTACTCCGCTAATCTGTGTGGCGGTTGCGTTTCGGGGGAGGTGGGTGCTTCACGTCTGCTGCACCCTTTCCCTTGGCCATCTCTGTTGACCTTTCACGCTATCCTCTGGAGCCACTCACGGTTGTCATGGTGCCGCACGCACACTTCTCTGTGTTCCTCGCATAGACACATACACACACATATATGTATGTCGGAGTGCGCGTGTGCGTCCGTGAATTACACTTTCTGCGAAGCTTCTACTTTGCTGTCCCTCCATCCGCCTGCATAATCATTAACCCTCTCTGCTATCGTCCCTTTTCCTCCTTTACTGTTCTATCACGGATGCCGAGGATGACCTGTACGCTGCCTCACGAGGCTCTCTCCTTTTTTTCTCCTTCCCCCCTTACCACAGAACACGAAGACACACGTCGAAGGATTCGGTGCTCTCGTTCCGTGAGGTGGGGCCCCACTCCTCGAGTGCGCATCGTTGTATTCGCATCGTTTTTATCTCCATCTAATACCGCAGGGAAAGAAGTGAGGAAGCATCGGACGATACTATGCCGCCCTCTGCTGTGCACGATGTCCCCTTTATAAGTGTCATCTGCTCCTATCCCACGCGGGAAGATCTCTGCATGGAATGCCCCGCACTTCTCCTGCTCCTCTATCGTCATGTGGTTGCGGAGCTGCAATCAGGGCGACGTCCAGTGGATGTTTTTCGTGGATCTTCACGCCAGGACCACGTGAGTGAGCTGCTTTCGATGACGTCCTTGGCGGAACTGTCCGCGCGCTTATACGTCAGCCCACCCAATGTCGCAGACGCCGCTTCCAGTGCGCGATTTTGGAAAGAGGTCAAGGCCACTTTGGAGGCCGCATGGGCATCGGCGTTCGACGCGAAGGCACAGGCGTTCCTTGTGGCGGTTCGGGGCCAACCGCGATTTCACTTTGACGAGCGGCGTGACAAAAAATCGCCCGGCGAGGGCCTTCCGCTGCACCCCGTGACACTTGAAAGGGCCCTGACGACGAGCAAGCGCTTTTTGAGGACTGCAACGACCTGTGCCTTGGAAGGTTCCACAGACCCGCTTGGTGGAAAGCAGCCAGAGTTGAGTGCAGTGCTTCAGCTGGCTCATCTCGTGCTGCACTCGTCACCGGCCACGCCAGCTTCGCCGTCTTCAACGAAAGGGACAGCGAAGGAGGTGACCCCCGAGGGGCTGAACTTCTGCATGGTGTCGCTTCAGCAGCGGTGGTGGCTCTTGATGAATGCTGCCCTAGAGCGCGTTCTGCTACTTGCCCGTTCTGACTCCCGCAGCGGTGGAAGCGCAGGTGGCATCACAAAACCACTGCTCTGGCAACTTTTGGCTGTTCTAGCCGTACTCGACACATCGCAGTTCATGTTTGCCTTTCCCGAGAAGGCGCAAGATGCGCCGGCACATCAGCTTTTGGCACGCCTCTCCGAGATCGGTCTCGTGTACCCTCTGTTGAGTGAGGGACAAAAGTGTTTCGTGGTGAGTCCGGACTTTCTGCATGCCCTACACTGGAATGCTAGTGCACCGCTGTCGCTCACCTTCAACCAACAACTCATTCGCAGCCATGCTGAGGTCGATAACGTGGCTGCTGTTCGACGTGAGGACGACGACACCATCATTACCGAGACGAACTTCCGTTTGTACGCCTATACACGCGACCCAGATCTGCTCAACATTTTAAACCAATTCGCTGATTTGGAGGAGGTAGTCAACGAAAATCTTTACTGCTATCGTGTGACGCGTGACAGCTTTGCGGCTGCAGTGCGGAAAGGTATCACGGCTACCCAAATCCTCCGCTTTCTTTCCTTGCGAGCTCACCCGAGCATGCTGCGGAGATACGGTGGAGAGGGTCAGGTAACGCCAGATGCTCCTGCGTCGCATCTGGCTCCCCTTTCGAGCTCTGTATCACGGCACGCAGGCGTGATGGTGGCGACTGCTACGGAGAGCTCTAGCGCTGTTGACTCAGTTGCCACGTTGGTGGTACCCGACTCCTTCTGCGATCAGTTGCGCATGTGGGAAAGGGAGTGCCGACGCGTCATATTCGATCACCACGTCGTACTTCTTCGGAGCGTCACTACAGAGCAGCAAAAGGCCGTGGCGGAGTATCTCACGGAGGCGGGAGAGGCCGATGCGGTGGTGTACAGCGAACCTGGTTACATGGTATTACGCGAAGACGTATTTGACCTGCTGATCCTTCCGCTGCTGAGCAGCGGACAGGCAAGTTGAAGGAGCCCAAGTACGCGGCGCAGGGATGTATGCTCCCTCCGTCCATTCCTCCTCCATTGTCAACACCAGGCGGGAACAGGCCGAACTTATTATTCAAACCTTCTGAATTGAGCTTGTTACTAGACTATGCGAAGTCGCCCTCGTCGACAACTTTGCCGCGAGCCCCTTTCGCTGTTTCATCCATCTCCGTGTTCTCTTTGGGTGGGAATGACACAGATTCAGCGCACCCGCCTCTTCGCGCTCACTTTGGCATCAAACCGCAAGTGCTTCTCCCCCTGTCCTCTCCCCCTCCAATTTGGCTCCTGGAGTGACGCCCTGATGTCACCCTTCCGCCCCCCTTTCCTATCCAACGTTGGGCACTACGTTCGCAACTCCCTGAACATTTTCCCTACCGCAGGCGACTACCGGAATCCCTCATGCGTTGGAGCTGTTCTTTCACGTACTATTCAACTTGTACGG